>JAQGAE010000975.1:0-27312 GCA_034696685.1 Julus scandinavius | reverse complement strand
GAACAATAGAAAGCCTAGCGCACTTACCTTTGCATATTTTTGCGATCATTTGGTAACTTGGATAAATCTTCTTTGAGGCAAAAAGATTTCAGTCCCAGACAGTTGTTCTCGATATATTCTGGCCATAGCAATTGTCGCAGGTCAAAATGGAATTCCTGTAAGCACGACAAATAATGTATTGCCCTACGTTTAAATGACATGTTGCCAGACAACAGGTAAACAACTAACCTGTTTGTCACCCTCACTCATAGCATCCCACATTTCATACGTTTTGCGATTGTCGCACCTTAAACCTCTATTGCGCACTGTGCCCAAAGATCTAAGCACCTTTAGATTTTTACTTTGGTTCTCCACATATCTATAACATTTCATTTTATTTTGGAATGTGTTAACATATGGTAACGTCCATGCATGCTCTTTTTCTTGTTTTAGGGTAGGGTTACAAATTGGTAGGCAATGTAATGCTAGATATTGCTGAACATTAGAGCAGATTCTGATCATAATCTTGTTAGAGTAGAATTGATTTACAGCATGCATTCATTTAATTAATTATTCTGCCTGAAAAGATTGGTGCTACCATGGCAGCATTATACATGCATGTGATGTAAATATGCGTGCATGCATGCTTACTTAAATTTCCTTCCTGTTATCCGTAATATGATATCCGCAAACAGCGCTGGTAAATAATGGACAAACATCGCCCACACTTCAAACTGCATTCTATGTACCAGTATAAAGCATTCGATTTAATTTACTGCAATCAACTTCACACAACATAATTGGCTGTTATTTACTAACTTCGTTTGTGCAAGTTTTAGATGTGGATACATGAATATCTCACTGAAAGGATTCTTTTTTGAATATGAAAGCACCAAATCTTTAAATTCTATATGAGTGACTGGATTAACTGCTCCGGAACTGTAATTGAAGACGGATATTATATTTGGTCTGAAATACAAAATAATTCAGCATTAAAATTAATAAATTCCTAGAAGATGTCTTATATCAGTAAAAGTTTATTACACCTACTTGTATACCGATGTGTACCATGCTGCCGAAATTACACAATTGGAGGAAGAGTCTACAGGAACGATATCTATTGGTGCATTTGGTGAACAGTGGTAAACTCTGAGAAGTCCTTGTCCTGCCTGTAATTCATTGTATTTGTTAGCTTTGAATCATCGGGTATGGGATCAGAAATTATTGTTCGTTTCATGTTTTGCTACTTACAAGCAGCATGACCGAATTTATCGAAGTAGCACTATCAACCCAACCCTATGAAAACAGGTAGTTTTTTAGATATACAAATGGCAAATTAACATTTGTCATTTTAAGCTTAGGTTGTATTTCCAGTTTTAGATTTCACTTACTTTTACTGGCTCTTTCCAGGCAGGACCTATTAGTGAAGGTCTGACAATGGCGACTGTTAAACCCTTGCTTTCCTTTAATACTAGATTCTCAGCCAATTTTTTTGCGTATAAGTAGGACATAGGATGCTCTTTTTGTAATCGAGATACAAGGGATTTTAGTTCATTCTCATTCCTTTTATCACGTAGCAGAAAATGAAAAATAAATGTATGTATGTTAAAAAATAGTTTTTAATTAAGTGTGTATTCTTATTCTTTACAGCTTTAGAAATGTGTTATTGCGTAATGTTGTTTAGCTTATAGTTATAAATTTCATGTCGATTCATTATTGTACTTATCTAATATTGTTGCTTATCGAAAAAATCTTATATTTATTAGTATTCGCATTAGATTCCATTAATACTAATATAAGAGTGAAATTTCCTTACTTTAGTACCTCAAGCACCTGATCAGGTGTCTCTTTCATCGGATAAATCATTTCCTTAATTTCGTTTGGCGAATAAAGGTTGCTGAATGCCGTTGAAACATAAACTAATGCCTAAACAAAAATGGATCGTACATTTTGCTACCTGTGTTAACTACATTGGGGATTTGATTCAATTTAATACGAGTCAAATTGACATGGTCTTTTACCTCCATGTTATGTATATTATGACATAGATCCAGTACATTTTTAGTTCCACCTAAATTTGTTCTAATAATTTTTTTAAAATTACTGAAAAACAAAAATAATAAAAACGAATTCATAGTTAATCACTGAATTTTGTTTAAAAGCAATTATCTAAGATTATACTGAAGTTTCGTACTTAAGATTTGTAGCTTCTAGGCTTATGTTTGCTGCTGAATGGAACACCAAAGACACATTGTTCATCAACAGATTATAATCTCTGTCATTCATACCCAGTCTAGGTAGTTCTATGTCGCCATGTAACCCAATCACTTTGTGGATTGCATTTGGATTTTCTTGCTTTACTTTATCAAACACCTGTGTTTGTTAACGAACATTTTTTTTGTAAATTGAAATTTTTTTTCAAAATGAATTCCATAGTTTAGTTTTTGCTCACCTGAGAATTAATTAACTCTTGTACACGATGTTCAGATTTCTCACCCTTTTTCGGTCGCACCAGCACGTAGATGTTTTTAATCCCAGGACATGATCGGAGCAATTTTTCAACTAAAGATTTTCCCAGGAATCCTGTGGCTCCAGTAACGAACACGTTTCTATCCTCGTAAAAGTTTTTAACATTCGACGACACAACTGAAGAACTGCACTTCGTTTGTGTGCACAATTTAAGCCGAGTATTGTGCAATGTTAGCGACGATTTTGTAATGCTTCGATGGAGTATTTTCTTAGTTATATGAATCATGGTTAAATGTGAATGTATCTGTGCGTATACACCAAGACAGTCTGATGTCCAGATGTCCAACTTCTAATATGACATCGGAAATATTCCAACGCTCAAACGATTATAAAATTTGACATAGTGCCTGGTGCATAATCGTCTGAACGTTGGAACTCTTCCAATGTGATTTTTTTAAAATATACCTACTTCCTTATCGTTAGCCATAAACGTGGACCCCCAGAACTTTTCTTTATATTTTAATTAAGAAAATAGTCCTATAAACGTGTATGTGAAGTCTGATGGTAGACCCCATACTGCACCTTGACATATCTAAGGTTTAGCTATATGCTGATATATAATGTGAATATATTACATAACTCCTACTTCATGTTTGATAAATGGATTCCGCAAGTTTTCCTGCTAGAACTTTTGTATGTTCTATTAGGAACACGTTAATCAATGTCATGAAATACTTCTATAGAATACGTTTTACATTCTGAAACATTTTATTTTTTTCAATATGCAGAAACTGTAGACCAGAATGCCCTCACTTGGCATACTGGTCTACAGTACTGCATTGCAGGACTGTCTTTAATTACTTTTAAACAATTTACACAAATTACAAAGGTGTCCTTAACATAAGTTGTATTAATTGATGCATATGTATATCTCCATTTGTATTTGGGAAATGAAATTTCCTAAACCAAATAAATGGTACGCGGATAGCAGTAGAAAATGCTTGGACTGTATTGCAAGTATATGAAAGTGCCTATAATGTAGAATTCTAAAATCAAATATTACTCAAAATATGCGCAAATATTGCAGTAATTGGAATTACAGTGCCTTTTCAGATTGGCGTCAATTAAATATTGATGACATGTTGTTTTCTTGCAGATGTTTAGACCACGGTGGCGATAGTTTGCGATGCGCAACCGACATTTTCTGGTGATTATTGGTTTGACGATTATTTCATGGGGTGCCATTACATATTATCTATTTCTCCAGGGACCTCAAAGTAAGGTAAGCATCCTGATGTCTTATTCACATTTCGTCAAGCCGAATTGTCGAAATTGCAAATGTTAGCAGGTTTTTTTTTTGTACATTGTAATCAGATGCAAACATTTGCATAACCATTGGAAATCTGGCTGCCATAATTGAGTCCGTAATTCCTGATTGGGGAAGCAAATTTGCTATTACTAGACAACACATCTGTCGATGTTTAACTCTAACTGTAGAATGCCCCATTAATTCCACGGTTTGATTTCCACTTAGGAAAGTTTAGCTAATCGAATGGGTTCTTGTGCAATAGCAGTGGAAAACAATGACCATATGTTCTCCTCTGTTACTGACAGTTGTAAGGATTTCTCCTAATTGCTGCATGCGCATCCCAATTGGGTCTGTTAGTGCCTTAACAAAGAACTATGAATTGTTGTCCAGAAAATCGATTATGGCTATACTGCTTGCTAGAGCTTGCAAATTGGATATACATACTGTAAATCAGATGAGATTTCTCCATGTGGGAGGCATTCTTTCTTCAAAAGGTCAGATTTCTATATTGGAAAACCGTAGAAATTGAAATGTTTGTTTAAGTATGTCATTTGTCGACAGTCTTGCAAATATGCGTGTGTTCTCACTATGCTGTCACGTTGTACACATTTTATTACCCTTCAAAGTCTCTTGTATTTATAGGCTGCACTTTTGAATTATTAAACATGTGCTTTCACACTATATCTAAGTACCAGAAGAATGTAAAAATCTTTTTAGAAAGATGTTGGAGAAATGTCTGCATGAAGCGTCATTCCATGTTCGTTTCGATTTTGACTTTTAGAGAATATTATGATCGGCACACAGCGAGATCATAATGGTCAAAGCATACATTGAAAGGATAGAACCGCAGGTGCACGTACGCAGTCCAAATTGACAACCACAATAATCAGAAGAGTCATGTTTGGATTGAAAACGCTGGCTATCAAATATGCTGGTCGATGAAAAGCCAATATGCAGTGTTTGTGTTCACAAAAGGTCCTTCAGGTTTTATGTGATCAATGTTGCATAGTCATCTTCGTGTTACTGAATCGAGGAAATGTCACGATGACATTTTCTGAATGTTGGTTTTGTTGATTTTTATTTCTGGCGATCTCAGCAGAGATACATGCAATTCTGGTCAACGCTGACCTGCATCATTACTGCCTGAGGATAAGGGCTCTTATAGACGACAGATTTGCTCATAGAACACGAGTGCTTGGGTTGTAACAGCTTGCCATCATTGTTTGGTAAAGACTAACATTTTATATTTCGTAAAATTGATTCAAAATTGAGCGAATGTCCGCTTACATCCTATATTGTTATTGCTATTTTACGTGTTATACTCGTGATTTGGAATGCCATAACCCAAACAAATCTTCAATAAATATCAACGTATTCCGGAACTTGTAGTTTTTATATTTAAAAAGTACACCTTACAATTATTAATAAAACAAAACATTAATATTGATATTCCAAATATTAAAGCTTTTAGGTCTCACTAAGTGTTAGTAATGGAATAAGGAGTGAACAATTTAGAATGTCTTGAACATGTTTTTATATTTTTCATTTTTGGCTAGTTTGTCATGTGGTAAATATTTTTTCCATGATGTATACATAATATACAATTTCACAAAACACTAAAGTACACTATGGTGTTTTGTGAGTTTTTTTTCTATTCCATTTTGGAAAGTTTTGTTTCCTTAGCAATTCTTTAAAACTTTCACAACAAGATTTATATGCGTGACAAGCTTAAGCAGAATCATTTCTTTATCCTTGCATGCGTTATGCTGAATAATTCAATTCCTATCTTTCGATGTACAGCAGTTTTTTACATGGAACAAATCTTATTCCAATAACATATTTAGATCCTATATTATATAGGATTGGTTCGCTTCACTACATTCTTTGACGTTACAGCTTTCTTTTCAATTTCAAGTTTTTCGTTTGTGAGGGTTTGTGACTATAAGAATGTACAGAATCCATATTGCAGAAAAAGAACCTGGCGTTTTGCTTGCAGCCATATGGATTTCTTCAAAGCCCGTAAAACTTTGTAAAGGATTGCATACTGAACAATTGATGGCGAGAAATCAATTTTGCGACATGTGATATTTGCAGTTTGCATTAAAAATAATGTTCACACGAGTGAATATTGATAGCATTTATGACATCATCAGAATCCACATTTGCTATAATACGCTATATACTTTGAATTGACAGTATCTGTGGACCTTATTTGAGTTTTATGCAACTCATGCATAACTTATAAATGAAGTGTAGGTATTACTTGAGAAAACTTATTCCTAGGTTGCTGTTAAGTTTTAATAACAAAATTTGTCACTGACGTCATCACATGACTTTTAAGCTGTTATAGCCTGTCCCACATCCAGACTGGTGGCGCGACAAGAAATACAATGCAAACTCCTACAATTACGAGGACATGCTATACAATGTCATTCAATAATGAAGACATATTTATATAAACACATACAATGTCCAACACATAAGTTCGACAAATACGTTCAATTAGAAAGACATACAAGAAGACAAAAAGTGTAAATTATATGAAATAATATGAAATAGTTAAGTATTAATTGTTTTCATTTTATTCAAGATTAGGTTAGGAACGTACTTGATGGCAAGGAAAGTTACATTTTTATGTGTTTTTGAATAGTATGTATTTGTTAATGATATGTGTTGGGCCTTCTATGTGTTTACTGTAGTATGTCTTTATTTTTGTATGTCTTTGTATAGTACGTTTTGGACGTTATATCATTTTGCATTGTGTGCCTTGTCATGGATTCTTCCTAACCATATAACACCCAAATGTAACCCCTTCGGGCGAGACATGCTGACTCATGTCGTGCCCATTAAATCCACTTGGTAATTCTTCATAAATCCAATGAGCAATACTTTCAATGAGACTCGGTTCCTTTACATGTAATCAGGGTGTCCAGTAGCCTAGAAAGTCTGGAAATGTACTTGAATTTTTAGCACATGGGAAAAGCCGGGAATTATGCTTTAAATTGGCGCTAAACCTCAGGTCGTGGAAGGGAATCTTGGTAAATGTAGGGAAATGTTTTTTCGAGTGAAATTTCAGTCATTAATTTAACAACACCGAGTTACACAATTCCACCACCGCATTAAGGATAACGTCTTAACTATAGCACCGCCCTCTGTGGCTAATGGTGCTACGTGATTTTTGTTTAAGCATGCGTTAATGCAATATGCTGCATTTTGGTGAATATTAATTTTGAATTCTGAAAGAAGTTTAAAAGGCGCTCGACTATGCATAAAAGCGCATACGCAAGGGTAAAAAACTACGTCTAATTCAGCAGGTTCTATAATTACATTCATAAGCTGCTAAAATCTGAGATTTGTTGTCTCTTATTCAGCAAATTTGCAGCTGTCATAATTAAAGAAACTAGCGCAAAGGTTTTTTTTTATGCACGCACGATGTATAATGTAGATTAATACAAGAGCCTCTCATGTGAGCATTTGCATTAATGCAAGCTAGGACAGTCTCTTTGAAAATAAATAGTCGTGTTATCGATTTTTTGCATTTGCTTAACAAAGTGTAAAAAAAATGTTTATAATTAGGCGTAATTCAATTCTAAATTACGTTTTCTTGATAATACATTTCGTATACAATTAACTAGACGTGAAATGGGCTTTATGGATTTTCATTTTCCAGTCGTGGCGTCCCTTAAAGCCTTGCCTAAAAGTATAAATAAAATGTTTGTGACATAAAAATCTCCATGGAAATCTTCTTTCAGTATATTCTAAGCCCTCGTAAGCAGATGCGGTTCACGCATGGCACTGAAGTTGCCAAACTCTTTTCAACTCTTCATCACCGTGAATAGGAAATTGATGCTGACCAACGTCTAAACACATATATTAAGTGAACCACTCTAGTGTTATGCTAAGTATACCCGCCTGCGCGCTTAAATTAATTGAGATTTGAGAATAATTGGGCAGCGTGTAATGAAGTGCATTGTGGTGGCCATGCAAATGAGAAAGGAGGGAAGAGTGATGAGGCTATAGAGAAATGGAAAGTGTGCTCGCTTCCTGTCTTAATTGCAAGGGTAAATTCACAACTTTCATCACAGGAGGAAAACTGTGTTAATGTATGCAAGTTTTGAGCTTAATTACCCACTGTTAAGAAATGCTCCATTGAACGAAAATAAGACGGGTGCCTTAAATTTGAACTATATTCATGGTTGGGAAGCTGAAAGCCTATGTAATTGATGCATGTATTGTAGACCTCCTCCTATATGCAAATCATCGCTATTAATCATAGTCCTTTTCAGTATTTTGGGTCTCGTTCGTGGGTTTCAGTTTTTTTTTGTTCATACCATTGTATCAAATTGTAATATTGAGACAGCCGATTATGTCTTCTTATAGCAAATAAAGTTCCGGCGTTAATAATAAGAATAATTATTGATAATTGATTTTCTTTAAAAAAAAAACCTGTCTACATTTTCCTACGAGACAATCTCATGGTGGAGGAATGTCCTATAGCTGTGAAGGTGCTAACTACGAAGTACTTAATGCCCCATTTCCTCTTCAAATCTTCAACGACAACCTATTATAACTTCTCTCGTTAATGCTTCGTTTGAAATCCCCTTCTATGCTACGTTTCATATACCAAAACGCCCAACAGAGATAATTGCATCCTTTTAGACCGGCTTCCGAGCCTATAATTCCTCTAGTTTTTGCAAGTGGGAGATTTATATGAGCAGAAAACTACTAGATTATCATCAATTCTGGAAAGATCCTACCTAGGGAAGAACACAGGCGTGCAGCCATCATAATTTGTTTTAAGAGGAAAATTAAGCGACTTCTCAGATACTTTCTTTCCACTTACCTGTCAAGGGCTTAAGGATGAAATTATGGTCATGTATAGTCGGTATCATTGCTTTCAAACACTATATACTTGCCTATCTGCAGGCTCCATATTACATGGCGAATGCACACTTAAATGATTTGGTTAAATATGGAGGAAATGCTGTCCTTCGGGACACTTAAATCTTGGAGAATTTGGATGTGTTGATAAGCTGGTCTGAGGCGAAGGTTGAATATGGCGTCGCGCCGGGGCTTATAGCTGCAGAAATGCAAATAAATGGGTGCAGATGTGTTCAACTGAAAACACTTTTTAAAAAAAACCGTTATTACTGAAAATCTCTGAACGTGCATCTTATCTTATAGAAAGCTTATCCTAATTTAAGATTTCGGTCGAATTTATGCTGTTTTTGAAAAACAAAATAGGGCGACAGATATTGGGTTGAAGAAATGTGGCATTTGCAGTCAGAATCTCACAAGAGGGCGACCGTTCAAACTTAATTGTGACTTTTATGGACCAAAGTGTTCGTAAATTAAGAATTGTTGTGATGGTTTTAATTGCTCTTGGGGATAGTTTTTTTTTGAAAACTACAGTTTAGATGTTTATGTTTTCTTTTATTTACGTACTGTTAAATAACATTTTGGAATGAAGTGCTGATAAACATGTAATATACGTACAACACACATGTTTATATCGTTTTTCTTAAACATATTTTCTTGCGTGCAAGTTCAATACTTATTTAAGTGCAATGCAAACATTACTCGTCGTGAAGACTTAGGTTTTTACATTCAACATTCAACATTTCTGTAATGCACTTAATGTTGTGATAAGAATAGGCGAGTTCGCATTTCAAAAAAATCTCAATCCTAGAGTTTTACAATTGTAATCTTCTCTTTGTAAGACTTATACTTAAGATGTACTTTGCTTCGCTAATGAGCATCTTACAAACTTATTCCTTTTGGATCGCAGATTTGACATGAAGCACTTTACAGGAAAGTTTGCGTTTCTGCTGAAGAGGCTCTCATAGTTCAAATACGAAATCTACATTTCAAGAGTGTAGTACTTAAGGCGAAACATGCGCATAGGCAAAGGTTATACTTTAAATTTTGAAAATCAATAAGTTTATATAAAGTTTGCATGAATATGTCAGTCTGTACTATTATGCTCTATGCCAACTATAATATAATTCTTGCATTTTAAGATGACTTAGACTTATACTGTGCATATAGTATACGTTTCTGTAATTTATTATTTATAAACGCGTGGATTTTGACTCACAAAATTCTTGACATCTGTAAAAATATGAAATACAGTAGCTTGTTGATCTTTAGAGCACAACGTCCTGTTCCGTAATACTAGATATTATACGCCTGTTTTTCCTGTCACCATAAATCTTATATGAAAACATTAATGATCGTTTTTACTCAGGCATACATTAATGTATTCGTGAAACCTGTTTCCTAGCATGAATTTTGCATTTTTTTCCCGTGACAATCATGATCAATATTTCTTTTTTTTATATTTGAAACGAAAACTGACATTTATTACAAGTAATTGGACAAGCTTCATTTTCATTATTTTCTTCTGAAACGTGTGCTACCTGAATATTTCACAATGAATTAATGTCTTTGCTGACGTTGCCATGGAATTCATACATCATTATTATTAATAGGGCGAGCAAAATATCTTAATAGATACGAAATGACGAGAGGTACTGAGAAATGCAGTGATGCCTTTATCTTCAGATGCTTAAATTTCTATGTTAACAATTCCCAGAGTTATATATTTTGTATGCATTATTGAAATAATTTGGTTTTTAAAAAGCTTTTCGTCTTTAAGCTTTTAAAGTTTTTTATTTCTTCTGCGTAATCACAATTTGAGTTAAAAGTAATTTAGAAGGCAAGATTCCATTGAGTCTTTGATTTATATTCCAATGTGTGCTCTAGGGGAATTCTGAGGCAGTCGGGTGATCTTTACTCCAGTAAGTAAATCTTAAGTTCGTTTGATTAATGTTGATGATTCCTTGGTGGCTATGTGGTAAATGTGTTTGATTTTTTGAAAGAATCCATTTAACCTTAATTGCCCCTTAAGGTTGTAGCCCGAGATGCATTATCTTGGAAATATCCTTGGTGAATCTTTTAAAACTGGCGACGTAATTATTGAATAGAATAGAAACTATGCAGACTTTTCATTGAATTTGTTTACAGATTGACGTTTGGGATTACTTATGGGAAGAATATTTAAGATATAGACATTTCATAACTGTAGTTAAGTAAAGATACAGAATTTACAACGTTTCATTCAATGTAATGTCATTACATTTGGGAACAGCAAATGCCTCAGAAAATATAAAAAAACCAAATGTTGATAAATGAAGGAAAATTCTAAAATATATATATATATATATACATACATATATGCTATGCTGTATAACTGAAATTGCAATATTGCTTGGTTTTCTTTTTTCAAAAAAGAGCGACTTCAGGAATATTTGATATCTTTAAAGCATGGTCAGTTGAATCACAACTTGGCAATGTCGCAATCAATATTCATAGTCCTTACATGTACTGTCTGTCAACTCCACCAATGACAGACAGAATCTCTCGCATGTGGTCAGTTAATAAGCAGGATTATGCTTTATATAAAAGTTTTCCTTTCAATTCAAGCTGTTTTATCGAGAATTTTCCAGTAGAAACCTTATTGAATAAAAATCCCATTGGCTATCTAACGTCTGGACACAGACGTTAGTGTGTCCTTCCCTTTGTAACATACCCCGATGTCATGTATTTTCTCATAAACTAGGTTCTTATCGAGACCATTGCGATAAATCGACTCCGTTTACGACATCGATTATGATAGCGAGTTACATGAAACATGACAATTGAATGGCGTAAACGTGTGGCCAGAAATTCATTGATCCGGGCTGAGGATCGATGCTGGAAGTGTGTGTGCCAATTTATTTTGCATAATTGAACGTTACTGTAGTTACGCTGCGAATGATTTTTGATTAAAAATGCATCATTCAAATGCACAGAGTTGATACTGGTGTTTACAGGATGATCAAGCCCTTTTATAGATTTTTTGTTGTAATATTTTGTATCCAGCACGTTTACTTACATAATCGTACTTATAAGCAAGTTAGAACGTTATTTTAGAAACTCGTATTCATCATATTGAAAATTGTAATATGCATGAATGTGATCCAGAGATTATAATGGTCTTGATCATGTTAATTGTCATGAATTGGATTTGAAACAATTTTTAAATTGTGCTGACTGTTGGGTAGATTTTCAATTGACTTTGCATTTCGAAGGTTTGCTTTCTTAAATTCATGGGAGTGTGTGAGGTTAGCCCATTGACAGGGACAAATTGTGTATTTTCTTAACAAAGTTTTGTCGAAATTGACAAAAAATTACACATGAGCATTTGTAATTTGACACTTGAATGCGATGAGATGAGCTGAGACTCATAGTTTCATTAAATAACCTTTCCACTTGAATGCCCTTTGTTATTGTCTAGTGTTAAATACAATTGAAGCAAGTTGACTATTTGCAAAATGGTTACATTTTTTTTAACTTCAGTACAACAGAATTTCTTACTTGTTATAAACAAGTTTCAGATTGGCTTCGTTGAAAGTATGTTTTGTAATTGTATCTAAATCGGATGGCGTTTGCAAATGAAATTATTAGAGGGAACTGGGTCAAAATCTTGAAAAAAAAAATCTCGAATCCAAAAACATCGAAAATAAAAATCTCGAAAACCAAAATATCAAAAAATCAAAAAGGGTTATCAAAAAGAGCAACTTTGCCATAGAAAGAGTACCATTCAAATATTTAATAAACTAACCTAACCTAACCTAACCTAACCTAACCTAACCCAATGGCGAGTTGAACACCATATACCTGAAGACATAAATCGCACGAGTTTTGATTGGATGATATACTGTCGAGATTTTCCTTTTCGAGATTTTTGACATTCGAGATTTTGCCTCTCCAGATGATTTGTACGTTATTTTATATTTCAAGATTTTGATCTAGCACGTATTAGAGCATGAGCATGACACATTGCCGGCATTTGTTTACTATACTTTGTAATTAAAGTGCAAATTCGAAAAGTATGTACATTGGCCAGCTGCTATTACGTGGTTCGAGAGAAGACAATTTGAGGCCTTCGAAACGTTTTGTTTTTATGCCATTTTAAATAATGCCGATCTAAGGGAACCGTCGGATTTCAGCTTTGAAAATTAATAAAAGCAGCTTTCCCTATAGCACATGTTTTTAATGCCAGTCGGTTTTATAGGTTTTTCTCGATCGTTTATACGGTGCTAACTTTGAAGGCCTGCAAGGTGATACCACCTCAAGTCGTTTGCACGACCAGGCAACATGTCGGTGCATATTGCAGTGGTGACGGTAGAAGGCAGAATGTGGCGATATTTACGACTTTCATAAAAGATCAACGCCGAATGGATGCACTATATTGAAACTCGTAAAATGATGCCATAGCGATGTTTATATTACAAGCTTAATTGATTCAATGGCAAGCCATCATGTTGTACATATGAAACCTATTACCGCATACCAAAATCGCGTATGAAAAGTCGATGAGGAGGCCAGCTTACACGCTTACTGCAATGCCTGAATGTTGCTTACGGGGCATTTAATGTTTGGGGGGGAAAAGCGATAGGAAATGAGGGTTTCTTGTTGTTTACTTGCTGCCAGCTATTTTGCTAGTCAATACAAACACTAGCTGGTACTTCAGTCTTTACAACACCACTACTTTTATTGAATTATTAACTTTCTTTCGGTGAAAAGTGTTCGCCAATTCACGAAAGGTTCTGTTCGAGTAATGGCTTTTAATGGGGCAGACAACCATTCAAGGAACTTTTAGCCCGTTTCTAATCAGCGAATAGGCGTGAATTCCTAAAAAAAACTGGACCAGAACTGCTGCTGCTGAAAAGAGAAAATGGGGAAAATCTATTAGGAAAAGCGAATTATTTCTAAGCTATTAATCTTAATCAGTTCAATAGAAATGCCTTAAAAACGTATAAAACCTCTTGGGGTTTTTGTGGCATTAACCGCACTTCTTTCACTGATTGTCAGAGCTGATATACTTTTGCTGCCTTTGCTGAAATGTAAGCGTGTCTGTTGTACTATTTTAACTGGCGTGAAACGTGTTTTGGGGATAGAATAAGCTAGTAGTAACATTTTGGCTTTTTTATTCTTGCATGAGACTAGATTTATTTGGATATTATCTTTAACGGAGGCTTAAAGGTCAACTAGCAACATCTGTCCGGTTTAGCCACATGCAATAACTTGATTTATAGAATGAAACCCTTGCCACTTATATAGAAAATATCGGAAAAATCCTTGGTAGCTATGTTTTCCATTGATATTCAACCCTGTACTTCAACTGGCGTCCATAATCCTCTATATTTAATAGCATCAATTATGCTGACTTGTAATTTAATTTATATAGTGACTAAGCCTTAATGTAAATCGTGATCGTATAGCAAATGGTGTGTAGGGAAATCTAGAATTTGCATGGCACAAGTGAGTGATAATGCATTTTGTTATACATCAGAGTGCCAGAAGTCTTGAAAATAAGGAAAATATGGAAATATTCGTGTGAAACACCAGAGTTTATGCTAAAATTTTCTGTTTGATTCGAGATATTTTTGTTAATCATGCAGAGTTTTTTTAAATCTGCTTTTAAATCTTTTTTTTAAAAATAATACTTTAAAAAACTGTTTGTCCTGTTGGGAAAATATTGTGTACATTCTTAAAAATGTACGGAATGCGCCTTAAATGGAATCCTTGAAATATCCTTGAATTCTTTTCCAACAAATTCACTGGTTCATTTTAGCCATGTTATAGGACTCGTTTTAACACAAGTTAGTTTTGACTAGGAAGGACCGTTTTTTCGAAAAGAAAGTATTTTCTATTGCACCGGTGTTATACTGTTAGCAACATAGTGATCCTATCATGTTAAAGAATTGATATTGAAATTGTATTTGGGGATAACGTCAGGTCAATGCGCAAACATTCTTCAGTTGTATGCGTATAATATGTTCATGTATGAGAAAGTTTGAAAACTGGCATTATTTGTGAAAGAAGACCATTTTCGTATGCTCCATTTCTTGCAATGGTATTTTTCATTTAGTTCTATGGCTGTCCCTTTTGATCTCGCTCGTACAGTTTACGCATATTGACGTTTATACCATATATATAGTGTAACGATAGTATACAATGTGCCATCGTAAGAAATGGGGAAATTGGCATCTCCTGCTAAGCGAAATGGTTGCATATTCTGGGAAAACAGCGCAGTGAAGAGGCCATCAGCTTGTTTCTTCTCTTTAACTTGGAAGTGGTCAACTGCTGTTAGACATTATGGGGTACTTTGAGATTCCTGGCAGATTTGTTTCGATGGGGTAACCCTGCAGCACTACATAAGTTGACCATTCTTCTTTTCAATTGCTTGGTATCAAATGGATGACTTGACTTCTGAGTGCTGCTCATTACTGTGTATTTCACTGCAGGCCACCCAACCGAAATACTCTTTTCGCTTGATGGTACCTCCAAGTGCATTTCCGAGTAAGGTAATTTAGGGAATTTTAACGGCCACCTCATGCCGTGTGCCGGTTTTTTCCCTCGGAAGTCAAAGACTGTGCAAAGCTTCTTAAGTGTGCTTTTTGCCCCAGCTGACAGCATGAAATATTCGTGCACTATGAGTGCGAGTCACGCCGAATCCTATATGCTTGGAAACACCAGAAGACATTGGCACATTAGGATATATAGTGCGTTTGTGTATGTATATACGGTGAAACCATGATCTCAAAAATCCTCCAACATCAATAAAATAGAAGATCCTTTCAAGCTCATGAAAAACGGGAATTGTTTACATGTCTAATTTTAATTAATGCTACTCGATATTTTTTCGCTTTTACCTAAATTTGAGAAGATGATTTTCATAAAACGTAAGCAGCAAATGAAAATTAGTTGCCAAAAGTTTCAATTTGCAAGTGAATTTTTAATTAGCAAGATAAATTACCTATATGAGAGATATCTCTATGAGGAGTTTTTTAAAAGTAACTGATAATGCAGTTTTTAAAAATGTACTTTATATGCAATTCTCTGCAATTGCCTGATGTGGTTTTCTAAAAGCCATGCAAGGTCAGATAAACCCAATTACCGCATATGCAATTAGGCTGAAATTTGCTATGTAAACCTGTACTTTCTCCTTGATTAATTGGTCAGTCATGGGGAGACAAACCTCATATCGGAAGCACCAACCTTACAGTTTCTATCACTGTCTTCATAAATGTTGTCATGCCAACGAATTAAATAGATGTGCTAAGAGAAAGGGAAAACAGAAAAGTTTTGGGTTGTTGCCTTAAACCTTGGCTAAATTGTATTTATGTAAGTTTTTCTCGTGAATTTACTGCTGCCCATGCATCTTTTCAGGATTTAAGCTCGTTATTCGTTTGATATTACACTGGGAATCCTCGAGCCTAGTATTTCTTCATTTGAAAAGCAGAATTGCAGCTCGTAATTTCCCTAAGGAAAACGGGTTTTTTACGCTAGAAAGTAGGTCTCAAAAAAGGACTTAAACATTTCATGATGCATAATAAAATGTTCTAGAAGCTCTGCTTACGCATATACATTTACTACCGTATAGATGTACAAGGTGAGGTCCTGAAAAAAAAGTTTCAGAACTAAAATTCTGAAGTTTAACATGCCGTTGGGAATGAGATAAATGTATATAGGCTACCCAATATCTTTTTCATTGACAACTAATATGTCATGAAATCTTGTCTATGCATAGAAGTTCACCATTTTTAACGGTATAGAAAAATAATCGATTTCTTTATTTAGAGACCTCTTCAAGAAAACATGGGGAGGGGGTACGGAAGCAATGGACCCCCTCACAGACATATCTATTCCTGATATATTTCCAGACATGTTTACAGGCTGTACATTGCTCTAAAAAGTATTTAAGTTCCCCACTGCCTTAACATATGTAACCGGAAATTTTCCTTGGATTTGTGCGTTGAAATTTGAATAACGCTCTTCGTTATTCGAGCTATGTGCAAGTATGTATATCAGCTGTTATTTTATCTTGAAAAACAACTTCATCGCTAGTTAATTTTAAGTGGAATTTGATGCATTCAGATAAGCAGGAGTCATGCATAGTTGTCCTTACAATGTCCGTAACCAGGCACCCCCATCCGGTGGCTGTTCTGCTTGAATGACCCATAGCCTTCCCACTTTCATTTCCTATAGTTTATGGGTTACCAACCCATAGTCAATATTGCCTTCTATATTGATGGTTGGGTTGTTTCCTGACCAACTACAGCCAGCAGCTCCAGGCAAATATGGCTACATGGTAATGAACTTAAGATTTTGCTTTCGCCGTACATGGCAGGCTACTTAATCGATTTTTTGATTTATGCAGTAGCCCTGGAATCGATTCAGGAGGAGTTTTTGAGAAAACACGATAGAGTTGCAAAGCCTAAGTGATATGGCTGCAGGTGCATCTTGAGATTGACCAGTCATCGACATTATCCCAGAAAGCCCATGCAATATCCGTACTCTGCTGTTTTATCTAGCTCTTCAATATATTTTCTCCAAACATGTGTTGATGTAACATACAAGATCGATTTATTATTTTTGTTTATACCTGGCTGATGTGCAGATTTCTAATATTTTTGCTCGAATGTTCAAGAATGTCATCCTTAGCAGTGCTCGTTATAATCATTATCTATCAGCACATGTATTGGCTCAAATTGGATGGCAAAAGTTTGAACATCAAAAGCTTTTTTACCCTCGAAAAACTTTCTTGTTTTGTTGAATCTTCGTTCAGAATTAATCAAAGAATGAGAAATTGACCCAGATTTTTCAAAGTATGCATTGATTGCGTATAAAGGTGTATATAATCGAAACTTTCATTAAAGTTAAATTGATTATACATGTTTTGAATCGGTGAGTGTGTTCCAAGAACGGAAAAAATAAGTGTTTTTGAAAACCCCCATTTGAGATTTCCAAAATTTAATTCATCGTTGTTTTCTCCTTTTAATTCTAGGGTAAACACTACAACTTGAATGCTGAAATAGAGAATTTGGAAACTGAATTAGAACGACAGTACCTCCTGAACCAGCAACTCTTGGATCGCGTACGTCATTTGCGAGCATCGCTTACTGCAACAAGTAAGTTGGTTGCTACCTCGTTTCATTGTAATGTTTAAGCACTTCATATACAGTGTATTTTGAATGCACATTAGCTAATTAAGCGTTCATGTGCGAGTCTCATCAATTGGAATTTACTGTCTCATCTAACAAACTCCCAGCGGTTTTTTTTTTCCATGGGGGTTTTCAAATTTGCGTTAACTTGCACTTCATATACCCACGAAGGAAACAGTAAATCATTTTTGAACAAAAAAGGCTGTAGCAACAGACATTTGCATACTAATGCAATTTCTGATTGGTGGATTTTGCAGCTACTAACAATCTGATTCAAATTCCACGGTTTTTGATTGGACATTATTATTCCGCTTGCTTATTTTTAACCTTAATACAATCGGAGTTTTAGAAAACAAACTTTTGAAGATAAGGTCACTGCTTTGTCATTATTCAAATAATGGTAATTTTTTTTCTTCTACATTTTTGTTCAAAATCGATATACTGCCTCGTTTTGCAAATCTACTCAAGATAATTTCTTAGCCCTTTGTTACAGCGAAAAGAAATGCAATCCTTACTAAAAATCGACACGCACTTCGTAAATTATTGTTATTTATAACAATGGAATTGGCACCATCGTTATTTGTCTTCCTCTCGTGATGGTTTTGATAAATTTGAAGAAAAAAAATTGATGGCGGAGGAGAGGAAGTTTGCTAATGATTTGGGCTCCTTTGAGATTTATGCATGAAATCTTCCAATTGGAAGTTTCGTAGATTAGTTAATTGATTGCTTTGCTTGGCTTGGTTTTATACTCTCAGGCTTCGATTGCGCTGATTTTCAAATTATAAGTACGACGAAGTGAAATGCGGCATATTTTCCCCATCTTTTTCAAGCACACAAGCTTCTTTAGTTTCATCCCCTGGTTAAACCATGGCTTACAACAACAAAAAACCCGAAAGGGAACACTAAGGGAATTTTAAATGAAATAAACCAATATTCATAAAATATTCATTGCTACAAGTAGATGGGGCTTAAGTGCCACGAAATGAATAATGCATATTTTTCTGTGACAATCGTGAAAAAAAATGGATTTCTTGCAGTGTAGCGGTAGTTTGTGCAACCGTTTTAATTACTTTATTTCAGGACTATGAATTGCAACTAATGCATTTCAAGCGATCGTGAACGTTTAGGTTGCATTTTCGGATTGTTAAAATAACAAGTAAAAGCTTTTCTTAAATTCTTTGCTGAATAATAAGCAACTTGAGCGTTTCTACTCGGTTGGAAGAAAAAACTGGTGCCTTGTTATTACAAGAGAGACCAATGCATTGGACGTTTTATTATTTGTTGTTTTAGTCTTGAGCTTAAGGCACTGTTCAAAATACACAATGTACGGCATTGTTAGTCAATGGGACACACATAATGTATTTTTGTTTGTGGAAAAAATAGAAGGAAAGAAATTTTATGTGCAGTATATGTTCCTTATAATGTGTCGATTTTTGTGTGATTACTATGTTGACTAGTGGTCGATGTTCATGTTATGCTTGGCAGCTTTTAACATGCAGTTGCTCAGTTTATTATTGTGAAGACCACTAGTCAACATAGTAATCACACAAAAATCGACACATCATAAATATGAAACCCCATCTCAATCCCATCTTTGATATAATTTGTGTTTTACATACATATGTTAACCATGCCATTAAGGACAATTGATACTGTATTGAAAGCGTCATTGTATTTTAATAGATGAAAGTCAAGATGAACCTGTGTACCACAACATTCCAGGCGCAAATAAGGTTGTGATAGCAGTCCTGGTGTTTGCCTGCGATCGTGTGTCTATAAATCGGAATTTAGATCAACTAATTAAGTAAGTTTTATTTTATTTTAATGTAATGATGTATATCCAAATATTCCCAAATTTGTTGGGCATCACAGTAGTATTCAAGATGTCCATTCTCCAGTTAATTAACAAAAATATATTTGTAAAATACTTGAAGTTATCAATATATATAGTTCACCGTATACAATTTTCAATAAATAATAAAAGTTTTCATTAAAATAATTTGCGAATAGCAGGTTGGATAATTTTAGCACATACTTTAATGTACTTTAATGTGTGGTATCGAACGGTTCCAGCAATTGGAAGATTGATTTAAACATTCCTATTTGTTTTGCATACGTATACAATTCAACAAACAAGCAAAGTGCTGCACGTTTGTCTCTCCATTTCTATGGTTTGCGGCGTATTTTCTAAAAGTATTTTGATAATGCATTCTATTAAAACATTCTTGAATCCGCCCGATGACATGCTCTTTACAAGCCCTACATGCCGCGGTATGTCTTAAATTCCACAGTTTAAGAACCAATAATACAAGCTGAATGGCAACCTTTGAAGTCAATAGCAAATACAGCGCTTTTCACTTGAACAATTCATCCATATAGCTATTGTAAAGTGGTACACAAACACATAACTGCGAGATTCATTATTGATTTTCGTTCTACTGCAACTTTAAATGCCTACTTTAATCATTGATGTTTGCTATCTTGTCTGTGATTCATATTGCAAATTAAAGTTTTGCTATCCAAATAACCTCATCAGGAGTGAGTTAAAGAATGAGTGTATTTTTTTGAATAATTCACATTATTATTATTTGTTTTTAATTCATGAAAACTAACAAACAATTGAGACAAACCAGGATGAGAATTAATTGTGTATACCTCATGTGGACAACATGAACAAAACGTATACTGATGTGGGTTTTAATCAGAGATTTTAAATTATATCTCTAATTAGTAATGCAGGCCCGCATTAGATTACACTTGAGTTTAGTGTTGCCGACCATCAGTTATAATAGCTTTGCCTTGCTGTAACTTTGATCTAACCTAGCATCACTATAAATCCTCTTAGGTACAGGCCATCAAAAGAGCAATTTCCAATCATCGTTAGTCAGGACTGCGGTCATAGTCAGACAGCCAAAGTCATTCAGGAATATGGGGATCAGCTCACTCACATTCAGGTATTTCTTACTAATGAATTTCCTTCACATTTGCACAATCGATTAATCTGGTTTTTTTTGCCCTTGCCAGCGATGCATTTTCTCACATTTCTGCCTCACAATTTTTTCTTCTTCTTCTGCATTCTAGCAACCAGACTTAAGTGATATCAAAGTTCCTGTGAAAGAAAAGAAGTTCAAGGGATACTACAAAATAGCACGTCATTATGGATGGGCTCTGAATCAGACCTTCAGACATTTTAAACATGACACTGTTGTCATTGTAGAAGGTAATAAATAAATGATTGGCATATAAAATCAAGGTGTGGAATGCTATGAAAGTCAATAAATTGTGTCGCAATATAACCTCAGCATGTCTTTTTTTTTTCTCTGAAGACGATTTAGACATTGCCCCAGACTTTTTCGAATACTTCAGTGCCACATACCCAATCTTAAAGTCAGATCCAACGCTATGGTGCGTTTCAGCATGGAATGATAATGGAAAAGATGGCGTGATTGAAGACGATCCCGGTAAACACGCTTTCGTTAATCGATCGTACATGTCCTTCGTCACATTGAAGCAATTATGCCCCAGTATTACGCTATAAAACAATGTCCACTGTTTGTTTGGCAGACTTGCTATATAGGACAGACTTTTTTCCTGGACTTGGGTGGATGTTAACTAAAGATCTTTGGATGGAACTAGAAAATAAGTGGCCAAAATCGTAAGTTTATATTTTTGTGCCAGCCTTGTAATCCTTTTTCACTACAAGCGGTACTCTTATCATGGATACAAAAATTAAAAAGTTAAAGTTGTGATTAAAATATGCGGCACACCCTAGGACTTGTACATTTCAGTAGAATTAATTATTCCAAACATGTTTATGGAAGTGAATTTAAACAATTTTAATATGTTAATGGCTATCCTGTGTTCTACTTGTATATCAGTACTTTATTTTTATGAAATTATGAAAGTGGGTCTCGTGAGTGATGCTTTTAAAACGGTTTCTATGTTAATGGTCATTTTATTGCACCATCGGTGGGTTATTTAAATGCGCATTAAAAATCCTATATATTTAATTACTGCATTATTAAATTTTATCTTTTTAACTATTAACGATAACGCTTTCAATTTACATTGCAGCAACCTTAAAATGACTTCCAAGGCTTTAAGTGTTTGCCTCATAGCTGCTTTTTCACTTGTTTCATCATTAAAAACATACAAGGAGTATGTGGCAAAAGTAGAATTCAGTGATGTCTAACTAGTGTTGTGAGACACCAGCCCCCGGTCTCACAAGTGTGAATTCCCTTGCCAACTTTGCAATTGAACATTTTTTTTGTCTTTAATTTATTACCTTTTATTTTCATAATAATGTATAAAAATATGTGCCTAAAATTTGAATATAAAGGACCTCTTTTAATGTGCTATAAATTTATCACCCTTGATGTTCCTTGGTAACGGTTAACTATAGTCATAAAAATGAACATAATGTATGGATCAATTAAAAAACATACCGTTAATACCGTTACAATCTTAAAAGTATAATTCTTTAAACTGCTCTGAACTTTTGTTTATAATAATTTCATTATATTTACTTTAAAAATAGATATTGGGATGATTGGATGAGGCAGCCGGAGCAGAGGCGAGAAAGAGCTTGTATTAGACCAGAAGTTTCAAGGACAAAAACCTTTGGTAAAGTTGGAGTTAGCAAGTAAGTTTGTCATGATTACAATGCGTTATGTTTTTATTAAGATTTTACTTGCTAATGATTGAGTTATTCCATTTCAGTGGGCTTTTCTATGACAAGCACTTAAAGTTTATCAAATTAAATGAAAGTCCAGTGCCTTTCACCCTTAAGGATCTTTCCTATCTTAAAAAAGTGAGAATCAGTGTTATATCATATTCAACATTTTGAAAGAAAAATGTAATATACTCATAGAAAAAATTATTCACGTTTTCAGGACAAATATGATGTACAGTTTCTCAAGCAAGTGTACGATTCCCCAGCTGTCACTTGGAATAAACTAAAAGCAGAACAAGTAACTCATGAAGGCAGTGTCCGAATCACCTATGAGACTAAAGAACTGTTTAAAAAAGTAACTAAAGTATTTGGTCTAATGGATGACCTAAAGGTAAAAAGTCTTATTAATGATATTAAATTGTTGGGCTTTAAAGCAAGGAATCGACTCTTAAACTCAATTTAATATAATCATAGCCTCCCACATATCATAGAAAAGGCTATAGAATGCCTAACTCCAAACTCACATGTTTACAAACTACAGGGTGGGCCAATAAAAAGTAAGCCAACTTTATAAAATTCATGAAATGGTTATTTGCTAATGGAATTTATTGAAAATTTGTACATGTGTACTTAAATAGGATACAAAGAAATTCCCAATTTCAATTTGTGTTCAAAGTTAGCACTTTTTTCTGGAAACAATTTTAAAAATTGCCTAGCACTGTAATTTTTCGTTTTACGCAAAAAGCTTATCGCGTTTCTTTCTTCTTCAGTGAACCAATTTGAAAGACAAATTTGAGTGATTACGTCATTAAAAAAGAACGTTAAAGAGGGCAATTCGAAAGTAAAGAGAAAAACAATAATATTTGTACACATTTTCATTAAATTCCATTAACAAATAACCTTTTTATGATTTTTTTAACGTTGGCTTACTTTTTATTGGCCCACCCTGTACATATGTATATTTGGCATGAGTTCTTACCTAAAAAAATTACTCCCAAGTAAGGATGAAGTAATGGTTGTTCATTATGAAAAGATAACAATCAAAACAAGGCATCACAGGCCTGATTGGAGGAATTATCTATGAATTTTCTGCAAATTCTGTAAAAATCTTTATATATCTTTTGAGTTTTTCTCGATAGTGGAATTCTTTGAAGTAATTTTGAATATGTGTAATGATAACATTTTTTTTTATATTATAGTCTGGGGTTCCACGAACTGGATACCGAGGAATTGTAACATTTATGTATAAAGGAAAACGAGTATTTTTAGCACCGCCTGCAGAATGGAAAGGATATGATACGTCTAGGAGCTAACACAGATGAGGTTAATAGGATATTTAATAAAATGTGCATTGTGACATTGTGGGCGATCTTCAATTCATGCATAGTGTTGGATGAAGACTGAGCGAGGTTCAGCCGACCGAAATGTCTTGGAAACTGCAACAGTGTTCAGATGCCCCGGACTGTAGTTTTTACACCATGAATTCGGATGTCAAGTTTGCCTGTTTGGCATAGTGTTGAACTCTTCCATGAACTATTAAGAACTAATAATTATAATTTGTTTCCATTTGCCTGTGGGTTTTGTAACATTTTTATTTCCATTCTAATGCTGTGATGCACAAATTGAACGAAATAAGTGATGATTTCACTGCAGTCAAGTCATCTAGATGGTAGTCAAACATCAGATTTGATCCGGTGCGGTTTTAAAATTTAAATTAATATAAAAGAATGATGATAATAATAACGGTTTTTAAAAAAAAAAAAAAAGAAGAAGCAAGATAAAGGTACATTTGTCGGTCAACCATCTTAAATAGATCCAGTAGATTTATCTTTTATTTCTTCAGTAATGCAGGTCGTTTCCAAACATGTGTCAACAATGTTTTTTTGACATACACGGGTGCAGATAAAACGTTAAAGTTTATGTAAATTTCAGTGGGCCGTTTGAATCTTGTTTTGTCATACTTATGCAATGTGCCTACTGTTTGATAAAGCAGTATTTTCTGAAAAAAAGCATGTTGTCTTGTTATTAATTTTCATATTTCTTCATGGTCTCATTTAGGATATGCATTAGAATGAAGAGAAATGCTGACTGCGCATTTTTTTTAAAAGCAATTTCCCTAAGTGTTTTACAGAAGTATGACGCACAAATAACCTGATAAAACAAATACTCAAGATAATAAGTTAACTACCACACAAAAGAGATTTAAGATGCAGTTAAGGTAAATTTCTTGTTCAGGATTAAAAATATATTCCAAATAAAATTATATAATAAAAAATGTTAAACAATATTAAATATACGAGTGTTTTAATATACAGATTGAACAATTAGCATGATACATAGTATAAAACCTTACAGATATATATTGGCTTATGTTATGTTCCCTTAACGATAATCATTTCTTTTTTACTTTGCCTTCTAATTCTTGAATAGAGAATGAATCAAAGGGACCACAAATGTATTTTCCAGGACTGTTGGGATCAGATGAGGTGAAGAAATCGTAGATTAAATGATCAAAACGTTCTCTGGTAAGTTTTCCACCATGCGCCATATCACCATCCTGTTAATTAATAAAAAAACACGTTAACATAACTTATTAATAACACAATTCAAGTTCTGGCAAAAATATCGCTAATTGTGCATTACATTAAGCATATAATTGAAACATTCTTCGGCTCTAGTGACATCCATGTTATAGTTGGCCAAATACGTGCGATAGTCCTTGATGTCAAAAAGGCCGTCTTCTGTAATGGGAAAAACGAAGTGAAAATTTTGTAGAAACCATGGTAAGCACTTTATATATTATAAATTTTGTTATTAGGCTTACTGTTATAATCTAAAGTGACAAAATAGAGCTGAATGAAATTTTGAAGAAATTCTGGCAAATCTTTGTGGGATTTTGTGCTGCTTGCTATTTTTTCGAAGAATTTCAACCATTCGTCAAAGTCCACCTGGGCATCCTGAATATTGAAATAGAATTGTAATTAGATTAGAAAAATATTGAAGATAAGTTGTTAACTGGGATTATACACTGTAAATGTTGTAATCACTTAATAACCTTGTTAGTGTCTGCCTGCGATGATAAACTTTCCCACCATGTCTTTACAATTTTCATCCATCGATCGACTACATCTTTTTCATATTTACCACGTCTTTGGTACACAGCATATTTCTATAAACCAAATTTAAGTAAGCTCAATGCTGCGAATCTATGCAAAGCCGAACAAACAAGTTCATATACATACTTCTGCCATTAAATTGAAATCATCCCAAGTCAAACAGCCATCACCATCAAAATCTAAAATAAATTTTTATCCAATGATTAAAATTCAAATGTTCCCGCTCAATGTGCATGTGGAGTTTCAATTACTTGTAGACTTGTAGTAACAATAATATGAGATTAATTAATTTTGTTTACCCCAATATTTGTGGTAAATAAACAGATGTTTGTGTCGAAGAATTGATCCCATTTCTGAAATTAAAAATAAAGGAGAAATTAAAAAATAAGAAAAACTACTTTTATGACACCTTGTATCTAACAGATCACGTGACGTTTTTAGCCAATGGTGAAAGTTTTACTGTTGAACACTTTCACGTGTTTGTCAAACTCGGGAGTGCCTTGGGCCAAGTTCACCAAAAAATACAAGTTTCGTGGTGTTAATTAAGGAAAAAAACTGCAGAAAATGAAAAATAACAGTTTGTGTGGGATCTGGACTTTACTGTCTGTGTACTGTGTGACTTTACGTAACGGACCTATTCAAGTGGAAAGATGTTTATATTCATAATTAGTTGTGATAACGGCGGACATGATCATCAGCGATAATGGGTGAGTTCAAAATTACTATTATGTTCGAATTAAAGTTACATAACGCAGGTTAATGGCTACTGGAGGCAATATTTGTTCATGTATTATTCATATAGCGGCTATTTTCAAGGTCTTCCGCGAGTCATGAATTGTTAGATTTAATCTCTGGTTAATCGATCAAAAATGCTAGATACGGCTTGATATATACAGAGCAATTGCCTGAAAACAAATGGTCCTATAGTCGCTCAAGGATAATCTGATTTTATTTAGTTAATCATTCATTCCAAAACTAGTAGCTATTCATTGAAAGGGATGAATCCACAGGGTGATTACCGGCTAGCATGACCGTTGATTGCAATAATGAAGTTCGACACAAACTGAGTATACAGGACGAGTCCAGTCTTTTGCATCAAAATAAAACTAATGCCTTTGTACCTAATAAAGTTAGCTGTGCAGATGCCATTAGTCTAATATCCCGTGCAGTCTCGTCTGTTTTTTTTAAAATTTAGTCGTTTAGGTTCATTCCACATGCATTAGCATAAATTAATCATTAATTTAACACCTATTGCTGCTGCATGCATAGATGGAGCGCCCTCTTGACCCCCAAATAATGAGCCAAATTAACCCTATAATCAAGTAAATTTACCTACAGTATTTCATAGCCTTTTATTCATTATTTTCATTAGCTGTAAGCACATTTATTTCATTTTGAATTTCATGCTCAATTGGCAACAGTAAACCTATAGTGCTTATAAAGATTATTTGATGGCAGTACATTTTAAATGAATAAACATTGATCCTGATTATCACGAATCATTTGATTCCTATAAATGTGGATATAATAGAAATTCAGTGTCTTATATTGATTGGTCATGGGGAAATAATGCCTTAATATTAGTTTTAAGGTGGTTCACAACCCTATCATTTTCAATGGGTGAAATTTTAAAACATGTTCACAGCCAAACAAAAAGAGATTAAATAAAAATAAAAATTGTTTAAAATAGCTTGATAAATCAGCAAGCGTATG
>JAQGAE010000974.1:0-27313 GCA_034696685.1 Julus scandinavius | reverse complement strand
GCAAAATAACGGACATTTTTCAAACTTGTATATTAATTTTTTTTAAATCTACCATTTCAAAGTGAAAAACAACAATACGAGGCCCTTGCTTATCCATCAAGCCACCCCAAACAATTCTAACCCCGACCCAAACCTCCCTCATTCAACTATGAGTATCTTTGCAAGCCCGATCCATTGGAAAGGATAGGATTGTGATCCCTATTAATTAGCCTGTCGGCATCTGGACATTTCTGTTAATCGAAAAAAAATTTCTTATAAAAACAACAATTTTTTTAAACAAATTATCTAGAAAAATTTCAGGTTTCTTTTACAAATATTGTGGGAATTAGTCGTGCGATGGCTCCTTGAAAATGTAAGGAATAACTCTTGGAATCCTTGAGTTTTTTTTCCAACAAATTTACTAAGATAGCGTTTAAAAAAAAAGTTTGATTATTTCAAACGGCTTCTTCAGTGATCATAGAAGTAATTAATTTGACATCTAAATACGTGTTTTTTTCTTTTAATTTTAGCATGTGAAGCCAATCAGTTCAATTGCGGTGCACCTGATCCACTTTGCATCGCTTTGACACAAGTGTACGACGGCCATGTTGATTGCGCCAACGGAAACGATGAAGGTAATGCATTTGTTAAAAGTTTTTTAACCAAATATTCGTGCGTCTGAGATTATGAACCAGAAGTAACATGTCATATTGAAAGTTAGTAGCCCTCGTGAAATTTATATAATGGGAAAAAGTAACGAACAAGTCTTCATTCTATCACGGTTTTTTTTTCTTCTTGAACTTTGTTGAATAGCTTTTAAACTTCTTTTATATTCAGTCAAAAGTAAACTAGTTACATTCTAGCTTTTTATGTGGGAAAACGAACTTTTACCACCACAAATTGCAACATGAAACGTTACCTCGTTGCATAAGCTTATAGGAAGCTTTAGCTTGTTTTCAACATCTATAAACTGTTGCTCCTCTGCATGCAATATACATATTGTTATACGAGATTGTCTGCATGCAGCGAAGCAGCATAATATAGGTGTGAAGTTCGGTATTTTCACACTGGCTTGTGGTCTTCTTGATATTGTATACAGTCATTAGAATATCACCTGTTTGTTTTAGGTTGTCCTGAAGACACTTTTATCTGCAAGGATAAATCTTCTTGCATTCCTTTTTCACAATACAAAGATGGGGTTGTACACTGTTCGGATAAGTCAGATGAAGGTAAGTTTTAGAAATGTTTTTTTCTATCTTTCATTTACACTTAACATTATCCATACTATGTAAAATGACAAATCGAATATTTAATTACAGACTGTCTCATCGATGAATTCCAATGTGCGGACAGCGAAAAATGCATACCAAAAATTAAATTTCAGGATGGTGCAAATGATTGCAAAGATGGATCTGATGAAGGTATGTGCAGATTAAAATATGACCTTTTTCTTTTATATTCCTTGATAAATAAGTTCTTGATATATCGTAATCATGCACACTTTAATAAAGTTAAACAAAAAATTAATCCGAACTGGACAGTTAGATTTTAGGCAAGATAAGTTGGGGGTCTTTAAAATAAATTTTACTCAGGTGCACTTCGCAGGTGCTCCAGGTATTGCTCCATCAAGGCACAATTCTGATCATGCAAGGTGTTTGATGCTATCATTTCAAACTTTGAAAAACTCATGATGATGGAAAGAATCATTTGTCAAAAAAATATGTGAATTAATATTTAACCTTCTTTCTGATATGCATTTTTTAACACCGGCAGTGAACTTTTTTCTTCAAAGTTTAAAGTATTACTTTCTGGGGAGCATCCAGCTGCAGTTTTCTAGATTATCCTAACGAAATTGCAGCTGGTTGTTCTGGTTTGGTTTCACTGTATTTCATTTTATTTTACTGACTTGCATCTTGGAAATAAAAACGCAGATGTCATGATGGCGATGTTAACCATGTCCAGCTAGTTCATGCAGGCCCCAGATGGGAATACAAATGTCATGATGACAGATGAAGATATATAATACAATGCATCATGCCTATTATAAAAATGTTGAAGATGACATTTTATTAAAGACAATTCTTTCAGTTAAATAAATATATTCTTGCATTTTTAGACTTTGCCTTTCAAATTCTGTAGAATCACTATTGGCAGCTCGAACAAAATAAGACTAAACTAAATATTTCTATATTTTATATTTTTTTTATTTAAAGAATGCCTCCCTACTCAGCACGAATGTATTTGTGGATTTCCTCGTTGTTTGGATGCACAATTTGTTAATGATGGCATACCTGACTGCATCGAAGGCTCCGATGAAGGTATATTATTTTAAATTTATCACAAGTCCACCAACTTAAAAAACTATGAAATCTAATTACGATTTATCCTTTCTGAATGAGAAGGGCATGTGGATAAAAGCACTATAGTTTGTCCAGAGGAAGATTTGCAAGGTTTATTAGCTTCAGAAAGGAAACGGCGTACTTCCGGTAAGAAATAACATACCTGTATTATATTAATAAATTTGCACTTCCCATGAAACAATGAATTTCAAATTTCATCAGTGAAAAAATATGATTAGTTACAGCTGGTTAGCAATTCCAAAAGCATGAAATTATACAATTACCATGGTGCAATAAGTTAGTAGGCCCATTATAACATCACCAATAGAATGGTTACTGAACTCAATGTTTTATGTGGGGAACTTGTTTCTTAAAAACCATGCTGTGGTGATGCTTGTTGTCAGATGTTTTAATTTAGAGATTCCATTGTTATTAAGACCGGATCTACCATATTAAAAAACTGGAAATTCCTGCTTAAATTATATCGTTGTATCAGCAAATAAATCTACATAAATGCTGTAAAATCTTCATAATGGTAGTCGTCCCAATGTAATTTATTCCTGGGTGTTTCTAACGAATTCGTAATAATGTAGTTAATAAAGTAGGACAGCGTGATACTATACAATTTAGAAAATACAAATACAAATTCATAAAAATAGTTTGTATTCATTGAAAGAAATTGACGTTTAACCTTAATCATTCCCAATGATGGATTGGTCGCTGTTGACATTCTTAGGCCTACAAATGATTTGTCATTTGCAGAACGTTGTTGTGTTTATTTTCTGCTGATATGATAACCAAAAAAAATTATGTTGGCGCCCACTAAACTATGCATAAATGAATACTTGTATGTTTAAATAAGGGAAAGTTAGTTGTCACAAGGGCGTATATTGGGGTCAGAATTTGACAGGCTTCATTCTCCTACACACAAATATGTATAGTGATATTCTGCTTCAAAGGGAACCTTAATTTTCACATGTTTCTTATTTTAACTAATATTACATCTTATCTGCAGTTTTACTGTTTTTCCTTATTGTTCAAGCCTACGTAATTATGCAGCTCTAGCATATCCTTTTTTGACATTCTAAACGACTTATGCAAATATGCAATCTGAGAAATGTCATGACGGTTTTTGTTTTTTATTTCAAGCCATTAACCTTTCTCGTTAAACTACTTTATTACTTGCTGACGGTCGAGTTCTGTTTTTAAGTTGCTATATTATTTTCAAATAACAAGCCTTCTAATTTAGCTTAGATAAAATCTGTCCATTTAGCAGACGTTTGTGGGACTAATTTCGTTTTTCTTATGGCCCTTTCTTATGGTTCAGCACAAGTTCTTCAAAGAATACCTTCGTCTGTGATGCCCTCTGTCACTGCTGTAGATAGTAGTTTTAGCAATGCGGAAGCAGTGGAAACCTCCCTTACTAACCTCGGATTAAATACTGTTTTTCAATCAATGGAAAGGCTCAATAATGAGGCTGACAACTTGACACCATCACCTTCACGTTTTAATGAACTTGCTACGCTGATCCACATCCGTACAAATACTCGTCCATTTGGTTCCGTTTTCTCGGGTGAAATTTATCAGACAGCATTTCTTGATTCCAATAATGCAGATTTTTTACAAACTTCTATGGTAACTGGGAAAGAGAGCCTTCTCCCTAAATCCCTTATGCACCCTACCGACACCTCTTCATTGTTACATTCACTTATACCTAACTTTGTTTGGAATTCAGCAATTCCTCCTCCAATTCTCTCCTCTAACTTCTATCATCATCCTGTAGAACATGAAGGCGACATTGACTCCCCAGACATTTTCTTGGACTTGCCACTCAATTTGGAGAAATTGAGGAATCGTCGCCAAGCAGATGATGGGACCACTGAAAGCCAGGATGCTAATGTTCCTAGGTTCAGGGCGGCACAGCCATCCTTCAAGAGAGCCCAACACCGAAGTCTTCCTCTTACGCCATTGGCACAAGTGAAAACAGATCAAAAGCCGCCATCTATCAGCAATGACAGAAACAAAAATGAACACAAATTCAGTACAAATACTCACGACCCTTTCAACGAAGAAAGCAATGTGACACCCGAGCTTCCAATTCCTGAAACTACGTCGAAATCTGCAGACATCCCATTGAAACGACTTACTCTGATTGGTTTCGTTCATTTCACCACCACTATATCTAATACAGAAATTGTATTTATGCCAAGAACTTTAATTGAAAGTGAAGCCACGAAAAGTTCGTCTTCTCAACATGCCAGTACCATTAGTGAAACGAGGCTTCCAACAACAGAATCTTCATCCATTCTCTCCACGATGACTATTGAGTCTCATCAGGACACTGTTGTCCTTACAAGTTTAAGCGAAACTCGCGAAACAATCACGGTCACTGACAATATGCGCCCTTTTACCACTGATTCTACGAAATCTTCTGAGGAAGTAATTCCTACAAGCCGAATTCCAAATGTTGAGGAAGTAATTACTCCAAGCAAAAGCCCTGTTGCTGATGAAATAACACCTTCAAGCAGAATTCTAACCTCTGAAGAAATAATGCCAACAAGTAGTATACTTACAACAGAGGATCACTATTCAACAATCCTGAATGAAGTTCCTCTAAATGGGGGAAGAGTTGATGAACTTGATTCAATGTCCCATGTGCATGGGAGTGATTTCGCTTCAGTCTTGACTCCATCCATAAGTATAGTCGTCTCACCAAGGCTAGAAGTTATAGATATTCAATCAGAAGCCTTGAGCCTTTCATCTCCATTATTACATCTTGAATCTTCATTATTGTATCCAACCCCAACACTCGATGATATGGATGTAACTAGCAAACTGTTTACCGAAGATCTCGAAGATGAGTCGTTCACAGATGTACCTCCAGAACTTCTGTCCACAGTTGTAAGGCCACCGGTTGATGGACATCTGCCTGTTCCAGGGGACGACTTTATTGTGATTGATGAACCTCATGGTACTAAGTTTGATGAAGACACCACAGAATCATTACCCCCGATCCCACCTAATAGCACCGACATTATTTTCAATCGAAAAGGAGCAGGAAGTCATGGTGGTTTTGATGGCGGTGCAACTGAAAACATATTGGATGAGAAAACGACTGAAAATCCAGAAAAAGCTCGAGATGGACAATTGGATGAGCTAAACCCATCATCAGTCGATCTTGACGACTATCCAACTGGTTTGATTTCCTCGACGGAAGGATTTATTGTAAATGAGGGCACCACTACGCATTATACCACCATGATATTTGGAACATTTATCGGCGAAGATTATGCACAAATTGTTCAGAGCACATCCAGTTTGGTTTTCACTGTTTCAAAGACCGAAGAGCCTCAGATACACACCACCGAGCCTGCTGTTGGGACGACAGAAAGCATATCTCATATCGTGCATGATGCCAGAGCGATGACAGATTCATTAGATGGTTCCTTGGACATTTCACCATCATCTACATTTATTTCGCACAATACCGAATCCGGGAATATCAGCAGAAGTCATGATATAACTAAACCAGACAACGAAACTATTGATGATGACGAAATCTTATCTTCTCTGACAACTGTTGACAAGCTGAATAAAACGATGGAAAGCAATTTAACCACAGTGCTTGCCACACATACATACTTTACAACCTACTTTTTGGATGGCACGTCCTCAGTGCAAAGCAGATACGAAGTGGTCTCTAGCGTAGTTCCAAGAGATTCTGTGATAAATGTAACGAATGATGAATTGATTCATTCAGCTAAAAACTACACTGACAACGAAGAGCACGGTGATGTCATTAATGATAAACCAATCGACAATGTAAACGAAACGTCCATTTCACCAGACGGATTGTTGCAAACAGTTTACTCGACAGTTACATACTTTACAACTTATTTCCTGGGTGGAACTACATCAACTTCTAGCCGATTTGAAGTTGTAACAAATATTCTTTCTGTGAAAGATCAAGCTTCATCTTTGGGAGATGTACATAAAAATGAAACTGAACTTCATGTGGAATTCAACAAAGACCATTTGACGGATGTCACAGAATCTGCCAATCGCACGTCTTTCTCACAAGCATCTCATGAGAATGGTAGCGAATTGCTTCACAGTATCACAAAAACGAAAGATCTGATGACATTTTACACCACGTACACATTCTTCACCACGTTTTCATCAGATGGAGACACGTTTGTTGAAAGCAGAGAAGTCGTATCCACAAATGTTGGCCATCCGGAATCTTTGGCAAGTGTGGTCTTTGAGTCTCAGCTCAATGACAGCATGGAAGATTTGGATCTTAACGAAGTCAGCAATGTTTATTCAGCACCCGAACTTTTGTCCACGTTCATTCCCAGTTCTCCACATGTAAGAGCGCCAAAACTGTTGCTGAGCAGTAGTTTTGCATTAGAAGACACGTTTGCTAGCTCTGCTCTAGAACCTCTGTTATTGAGTAGTTTACACGTAGAGGATAGCTCAATTGATGTGTCATCCACTGTAAGCTTAGACAGTGTGTCTTCAAAACTCTTCAGTTCACTGCTTATTCCTGAAAGCAGCCATATTCCAGAACTGCGTTCGAAGCAATTTCACGAAGATTCACCTTACTTATTCAGTTCACTGAGCAGTCCAAGTCCTGGACTGAAATCCGAATTATTCCGGGAGGATATCTACGACTTAGAAAGCGTGTCTTCGAAGCTGTTCAGTTCGCTGCAAAGTCCAGAAAGTAGCCGTACAACAGAACTGCATTCCAAGCCATTCGAGGAGGATGACGACATCTTCCAAAGTATCCATGTAACTGAAAGATTTACGGAAAGTCTACAAAGTTCTGAAGTGCTTAACAGTGTAACCGAACCTTCCGTTGTTGACCACGATAACGATATTCCTGTTGTTAAAGTATATGGTATCGTTGATGCTTTCACTGAAGAGGAGGACAGGTACGCCGACACAACCCCCACATCTGTTGAAGATGACAGATATTTGAACGACGCTCTTTTGCCAGTGGAGGTTGTCAGTGACAGTGAGGGTATCGAATCTTCGGCTAGTGCTCTCGAAGCAAAGGAAGTGGATTCTCCAGAAGTTGAATCTTCTTTACTACTATCTAGTCATCCAACGGAGAGATCAGCAGTGTTCTTCAGCGAAACTCCAGACCTGCAATCTGTAATTGTTGAGGAACCCACGTCTCTTAACCCAGATTCTAAAAATTTTGAGTCAACTATAACTGCCCGATCTCCAATAAATTCTTCAGGAGCCAAAACGTACTATACAACATACACTTATTACACCACTTACTTCAGTAATGGTCAAAAAGCAGTTTCTACCAGCATGGAAACCGTATCAAATGTTGTTACTGATAGCATTACAATCACACCATCATCCAGTATTGATGACAAGACGTATTATACCACATATACTTATTATACCACCACTGTTGTGGATGGTAAATCCACCGTCTTGACTAGCAAACAGACCATCTCGAATAGTGATACAGAGGAGCCGCAAAAACCAAACGAATCTATAAAGGAATCGGTTATTGAACCATTACCCCTCACCCTAATTACCCCAACCAGTGCTGAGTCAGCTAACAAGCCTGTGACGTTCTACACGACTTATACTTATTATAGTACTTTATACAATGACGGCACTCCGGAAGTGTCAACCAGAAAAGAGACCGTGTCCAACGTGCATACGGATGACATTGCCCTGAAACTCCCCAGTACCACGCAGGACGTTGTCCATGCAACTGGCACCCCTGAACTCGAGTTCCTGACTCAAATATTTACATACTTTACAACTTATACGTATTACACGACATCGTACGAGGGAGACGAGACGCACATTACAAGTAACCTGGAAACAATATCGGATGTAGTAACTGAGACAACCACTGTAACTCTTGGAGGGAGCAGTACTAAATCGCCGAGCATTAAGGAAACTCCGGTTGAAAAATCCGTAACGTCGACCACCGAAACTACTGAAGAAATTGTGGCAACAACCAGTAGTAGTCAGTATCCAACAGGACTGATTTCCACGACTGTGGACGAAGTGATAAACGATGGAACTACAACATTGCTGTCGACCGAAGTCTATGGCACTTACATCAATGGAGTGTATGCACATGTCGTTCAAACCACTTCAAAGGTTTTGACTGAAGAGGTGACTGAGGAGGTTCAACCTACTTCGGCCACATCCGATTACCCCGTTGGATTGGTGTCTTCCTCTACCGGAAGTGAAGTGAACGATGGAACATCGACTATTTTTACAACCAAAGTTATTGGCACGTATATTGATGGTACATATGCGCAGATTGTGGAAAGTACATCACGAATCTTAACCGAGGACGTTACTGAATCAGTAAGCGATATTCAACCAACAGAGTCGGATGAGCTGTACAAAACAGGAATCATTTCCACACAGATAAGCACGGAATTCAACGATGGAACACCGACAGTTTTCGAGTCAAAGGTTATTGGTACTTATGTGGAAGGCGTATATGCGCAGATCGTCGAAAGTACCTCGAGGATATTACCCAGCAGCTCGGCATTGACTAGTGAACAGCACATTAGTGACACAACGACCAAGTTACCTGATACAACTGAGCCCTCAACTCCAGAGACCACAACATTGGAGGCGAAAGCTGAAACAACTACCGAAGGACCAGGTGATGCGACAGATCCAACTTCAACAACCGAAGCTGCTGGGAAAATTGGACTCAGAAGACTTCCTTCTGGCATCAGGCCGACACTACGCCCATTCAGACCAAGGCGACCAGGCGGCAGCGGCAACTTCAGACTAAACAAGAAAAATGGTGCGGATGAAGAGATTGTCAACAACGGTAACAACAACAATGACATCAGCTCTTTACCGCTGAACAAGCCGCAAGGCCAATCACGAACTCGTGGATTTGGTAGATCATCTGCAACTGCTGCTGTAAGCGGATCATTGTCATCAGCGGGATCCCGTGTGCAATCAGGCTCTTCAGGGTACCCTGGTTCCAGAACTACCGGTGGATTTGCAAGTAGTGCCGGTCAGCGCGGATCACTCCGCTCCAGTTCTCCAGGGGGACGAGCTTCCATTCGTTCTTCCATTGCTCCGACGGCAACAGGCGATATTTCTGGAAGCGCGACAAGAGCCCGTACGTCATCCTCTGGCTTCCATTTGAAATCCGGTCGCCAGTCGTCTACTTTGAAGTCTGTAGCAAGTTTTAATCCGTCTGCCACTTTGGCCCCTGATCACGGGCTAACAACACATTCGGATGGTAACGAAAATGCCCAAGGGACAACGCAGGAGGATGCCTCGGATGCTTCGTCTGTCAGCGATGGGGCAACCAGCCCAAGTACATTCAAAGATCCAGGTGATCTAACAGAGTTGATTCTCCCCACTCCAGCACTGAGCTCACCTACAGAAAAGAATGGGAAGAAGGATCCGACCGAAGGCACGACGCCGCCAACAGATTTTCAAGGCGATAAGACTACAGAAAGCACCGATGAAACAACCAAGAAATCTCGATTTCGGGTACCCCTAAGAGCTAAGGATCGACCCACGTTCGCCAGATCGAGGCCGAGGCCCAGTCGCCCAAATGCAGCCCCTGCCGGATCTCCATCGCCCGTAGGTGATACCTCAGACACTGCACTGAGCGACCAGGACTTTGAAGAGAGTATTCGAGAGAGTGGACAGAAGAAAATTGCTCCTAAATTTGGCCGCACACGAACGAGTCCCCCAACAACCAAAAACAGGACCCCAGTGACACAATCCACGACCCAGGGATCGGTTCCCACTACTAGTCATGTTGATGATCCAGAAGGCGACGCCACGACCTCCAAACCTAGTGCATCGGCTCGCCTGTTGCAACTGCGAGGAAATCGTCGGAACAGACTGCGAAGTTTTGGACAAAAAACAGCGCCTCCTGAAGACGAGGCTGATGGCTTTATCCAGGATGAAGAATCTGTAGATTTGAACAAAAAACGGAAGAAAAGGTCGACGGCCGTGAATGCAGAAACCTTCGACAAGGAAGGCGAGGCAGCCTACGGTTTTAAGGACAATTCTGATTTCTTACGACCGGCAAGGGATTACACGGCGAATATCGAGAGGGATTATACTGCAAATGTGGAGCCGGTAAAGATCAATGGAGAGTCTAGAAAAACCAACGGAAACTCCAGAAAGACTAACGGAGACAACAGAAAATCGGAGGAAGACACGAGTAAAGCAGAGGCCACCGAAACACAATCTAGAAGGTCCCCCTCTCGTAGTCGCCCCAGATCCCGCACGCAGAGCCAACCACAGAGCGAGAGTAAAACACAGTCAAAAAACGACCAGAAGTCCGGTGAGACCAAAACCTCCAGCAAGTCGCGTTCGAACGGCAGGGTTAGGTCACCAAGCCGGACTGGTTCTTCTGCTAAAACTCAACATGTGGCCCCAACCAAAGCACACGATTCTAGAAGTAGAGCGCATAAGACCAATTCTGTGGCCAGGCCAGCAAGAGCACGACTGTCTGCTGCTACAAAGGCAGAAATTGTCGTCCCATCAAAGCCAGCCAACTCTAGAAACAGAGGACGAACCAATGGCCGAACAGCAGCGCCGGACCGGATTCGCACTACCATCAGACCGGCCCAGACTGAAAATCCTCGTGCAAGAGTTCGTGCTACCCAATCCCCTCTTCGGCGAGGAAGGCCCGGAAGGATTTCCCAAAAGCGAAGATTGCAACAGCAACAGCAACAGCAAGAACAATTGCAGGTGAGGCCCACCAGACCAGTTGCTCAGCCGGAAGTAACGAAAATTGCGGCAGTGCCTAGCAAGGCCGAAAAGCAAGTCCAGGAACCAACTGCTACGTTGCCACCTATCGTGGCTCAAATTCCGGTCACAGTAACACATTTTCTGAATACAACGAAAATTGTTCCCATATATCGTGGTTTGCGGACCGAACTCAGAACAATTGCAACTGTGTTTCCTAGCGAAGAAGTGATACAGCCATCGCAGTACACTGTCCTTAACGATCATGGAAACGCAAAGACTCTCCTGCATTCCTTCGTGAACATCGATAAGGAGACTCCTGCCCTTACCTCCATTCAGGAAGTGCTGATTACATCAAAGATCGAGGACTACATGACAACAACACGTGGAAGGGTGGACGCTGCCACCAGAACCGTCAACTACCTTACTACCATAACAAAGTCGCTGTCTAACATCCAAGACAATCTGCAGCCTTCGATGCCATTTGGATCTTTTATCCTGTCTCAACTGCTGTTCAATCAATTCTTCCCCAATCAACAACAAGCTCAGGTGAGCTACAGCACCTCTACCTACAGTTACGTCACCACGGTCACGATAGAATCTACTGCCGTGTTTCCAATTAAGTTCCGAGACAAGACTAAGCTGACCACCATAACTCAAAGCACGGTGACGGCCAGCACCATCACTACGGTGACATCCGTTCCCATCACGGTGACTCCGAATTTGAACCTCAATCTTCTTCCGGCACTGCTGAATCCCGGAGCTTTACAATATCCCCAGGTTAACGGTCAGCAACCCATCCAACACACTCCCGTTGGCGAACAACAAATTATTCCGACGGCCCATGAACCTCTGCCCGTACCTCCTCCTCCACCTCCACCCCCACCAACCGAAAAACCAACCCCAGAACTTCCAACACCTCCTCCACCCCCGCTGACCAGCGTTATCACCTTGTATCTCTCCGGGGTTAAGCCAGGGCAGTACAACACGTTTTTGACCACGGTGACACTGGACAGCGAGAATGGAGCCACTCCAACGGTGGACCTAAAGGAACTTTACAGGGAGGTTAGAGATGCCCCAAACCAACTTCTGGAAAACGTGCACAAAGAAAAAAGATCCGTTAACGAGCCGATTCACGCCATCTATAAAAGACAACCTCCGTTCACGGATATTGCAACCTATACTTTTCTCACCACCATGGACCTTGATGGCTCCATGTCGGTCCTCACCAGTGAAGCAACAGTGACGCAGGTTGCCACCAACAACCATTGGTACGACGAGCTTACCAAAACTGCGTCGGATCCGGACCTCAGCACGGCTTTGGTGCATGCCGATGGAGTCCCTGTTGACGTAATCGTCATGCCAAGTGAATCTTTCAGAAGATCCCGAGGTAGATTCCCTGATGGTATCACCAATTTCGCAGGAGATAATGAACCTATGTCTCCTAGAGCTCAACAAAACAGACAACGCAGTTTTGATTTTCCAAATCAGAACCAACACCAGGTACATGGAAGTCATCCTCAACACAATATGAGAGCTTCTCCCAACTCGCAGATTTTTGACGATCCTATCATCACCGAAGCAGTTGGAACAGACACGGGTGTCATCTTTGTGACGCCTACAAAACTCAACCATTTCGTGGGCGCAAACCAAGAGCCGTTTTTGGAATCGCAGAAAAACAACGTGCGGGTCATAACCGAACCTCAGGGTACCAACACTGACGCAACTTATGCTGCGATTCCACCCAACGTACACGTGGTGGATCAATCGGAATTCAATTCTGAAGACGTCGAAGGTGAAGAAACAGAACTGTCGGAATCCAGTCACATATTCTTTCAAAGAATTCCAGAAGCGGTATCTATCCCTGACCAAGGCAAGAGGCTGAAATTTAAACGCCGAAGACGACCTTCTTCAAACGAAACTATTCTTTCTCAAGACATTCACGCAGAAGACCCATATATAACCGCTGATCCATTCCTATCCCCAATTCCTTTACCAACTACAAAAGGTTTGATGAAACGACGAAGGAAGATTAAAACGACCACCCCTCAGCCAATTCAAGAGGAAAATCTTGATTTCAATGGCCCTTATCCACTTCATCATGACCATATCCCACTCCTGGAAGCCCCTCACCTGCTCGATGCAACCCTTCCTATTGCGGCCACTGCAACCATACCGATTACTTACTACACCACGTTTTCCTATTTCACAACCATCTACGATGGTGCAAGAGCTTCATTTAAGACCCAAGAGGCAGTTGCATCTCGAGTGGTGACGGAACCACTGAGCCACGATGCCATCAAGGCCCTCCAAGATCAGTTCCAGCTAGAGCAGAACAAAAATAGCTTCGTGAATCTGGGAACAAGGACATCTGGCAGCAAGACCACGGTAGTGATCTTAGGATCACGGGTATCGATGGATGCTGGCAACCATGTTCACAATGTGCAAAAGGACAGGCCAGTTATCACCCCTGAAGGAGACGAGCCACGTACTGTCTACCAAGAACCGTCTTTTGTTCCTCCTCTGTTCGTCGCGCCTCTTCCAGCTCAGACAGAGGTTCCTATAGAGCCCACTCACACCTTGCTGACTGTCTTCACCTATCTTTACACTTTTCTGAACGATGGCAGCACGCGCTATTCGAACCGTGAAATCACTACAACCGCCTTCGTGACTGGTACCGAAATCCCAGAATTGCTACAAGCCAGTGGACTTGAAGACAAGAATGGCAACTACGTTCTCAGCAACGATACCAAGACGGTTAACATAGGATCGAGAGTGTTTGAAGGCACTACCACTGATGTTAACATGGCTGTCAACACCCTGTTGAGGCTGGACGAGAACCACCAGGTCACAGACTCTTTGCATTCCGAGGAGATCCTTGCAACCCCTGCTTTGGAGCCAGGCTTTCAGTCAGACTTGTTGATCTCAAGTCAGAATGTTGGCCTTGCTAACGATGAACTTCTGTCTATACGACCGAAACGAGTTCGAACTCGCCATTATATTCAACCAACTGCTGTTGCCCAGCCTCTTAATTCGCCATTGACTGGTGATGTGGCTGAAGAGGATGTTAGCTCGGTGGCACCGTCCATCGAAGAGCTCCCTTCAACATCATCCGCTCCCAGAGGCAACAGGCCCTTTGGAATGAGGACTCGCAAGAAGCGGCCACTGACAACGACGAATTTGGAGGCCTCTCTCGCCACAACAGAAGACGCCCTTGATGGTGCCAGCGTGACCGAAGACATATCCTTCTCTCCAGAGCCCCCAGTCGGAGCAGGCATTTTCATCGAACCATCCCCAACTCTTGAAGAAGAGTTCACCAGTCATGTGCTCACTGCCGAAACACCGAGGCTCAACAGGCGCAGAAAACGACCAACAACAACCACTCCAACACCAGCTCCAGACACCAGCAGATCTCGGTTACGCGTAAAGATGCGCAACCGACTTAACGGAAGGTATCGTGACAACCTGGGTGCAAGCAATTACGCCAACCGTTTCAACGGCGTTAATGGACAAGGTGCTCGTAAGCTTAAACAGAAACCAACCCCAGAACCCCTGGCCTCCAACGTGATTTACCTGACGTACACAACCACCACACTGGTGCCCTTCTTGGGAGACACGAGTTTCCGCACCTTGTACATACGCACTTCTAGTCTGCGCACCCTGGACGAATCTGAAATGTACCTCCTAACGGCCCCTTACCTTCTACCCATCTCCCCAACGCAGACCGTGCAGGCACCTGAAGCGTCGAGCGAGGTCTTAATGTCCCTTAATTCTGAAATCTTGCATAGCAGCCTCTTTATGAACTCCAACGATAGCGACCTTGTATCGACGACTGTTGACGGAACGATACGACCCAATGTGACCGAAGAACTGAGTAGCCATCCCACTGCAGTTGACGACCAACCAGAGACCAACTTTGAAACACTTTACACGACTTTCACTTACTTCATTACACGTGTGGCTGGGGAAAATACTGAAGTGGTGACCAGTCTTGAAACTGTCTCCGAAGTTGTAACCAAATCTATTATTGCTCCTGAACCTTCTACTACTATTGCTCAGACAAGCACTTTGGGTGAGTTTTAGCTTCTTTGGTCATTGCGTTAATTGTGTTTCGTTTTGTTTTGTACACTCGTGTTTTGTGTTTTGAATTTAAACCTACTACATATGTTTGTTGTATGTCCTCTTTCTTTATCTGTTTCTTAAGATACTCAGTGACAGTCAGTTTCAATTCTAACGTTAAAGTTATTCTTATATTCTCTCAATGTTTGACTCGTAATCAACTTTCTTATCTTCTGTTTGAAAAGTTCATTTTTCCTTGTTGTTTCTTCATATAATATCACGATGCCATTATACACAAAACATAAGCTTAATTGCGTTACACCATAAAATTGTTTATTTTTATTGAATTCATAACAATATCTTTATCTTTACAATAATTGCGAAAATAATTACAAATATATCGATGAAAAATTATTATTGGTGAATTCTTATTCAAAATTGTAATAATTTAATTAATAAAAACCTGTAGCAACGCTTTTTGCTTATAATATAAATTTAGAATGTTATTCACGCAATGTTTTAGTTTAATCTTGCAAATATTTTGTCAGTATAAGTGCAGGATCGTAGAACACTTTTGGATTTTTGAAAAAAATTGAAATTGTTTAAGTTTGTCATATTTATAAATTAAGTATTTATGGCATCCTGATTTAATTGGCTGATCACACTGAGCTTCTTTTTAAATTGTTCTATTCATATTCACAACTATCATAAGACTAACTTAATCTATTATTCTTGATTTTTGAGTTCCTTATAATATGGATAAATTCCTCAACAGATTCGTCAATCGTTGATACAACTGAGTCGGACATAACAGAAGAACCAACGACCACTGATTCTCAAACAGGTGGGCAAAGTGCAAATTATAATAACAATTTCAATAAATGCATAGATTTTAATCAGACAAATGTGTATTTTTACTAGAATCGAATGTAGATGAACCAGAAGTAGTCATAAAGGATGTCTTTGGCGATGGTAAGCATCGTAATTTAATATGTAGTTGATTTGTCCAGAATATCTGTAAAATTTAACAGTAAGCTTTTAGTGAAGTTATTTGTATAATGACATTTGACATTTTTTTTTTTGCAGAAGATTCAACGTATGAACAAGAAAGCTATTTATCCGAAGAAGATCCAACAACTACTGAGAGCGAAGAGCCTTTTGAAAGTGGTTTTGCATATGATGAAGAACAAGGAAACACCGAGGACTTGCCTCCTGACCAAACATTGGAAGACGACGAAGGCAGGGATTTAAAACAGGATGATGAATTAGTTGCATCTGAAAGAAAAGTGCCAGAACAAGTAGCTACAACTGATGAGACAACCGAAGGCGATATACTGGACACGACTGTTGAAGAGGGAACTGCTTTTTCAGAAACTCCAGCACTAAGCAGCTCGAGTTTGGACAAACTTTCTGACAAAAGTTCTCAATCTTCAGACTCTGATTTCAAAACTTTGTATACCACCTACACTTACTTCAACACGTATGATGCAGGAACAACATCAGTGGTGCTAAATAGCACATCCATCACCTCAAATGTTGTCAGTGTACCCAGTAGCATCAATCAGTCAAAAGGCAACGTACTATCTACAAAGTTTGATACTGCAACGACTCATACCACCAACACTTACTTCAGCACAGAATATGACGGAGACGGCGAGGTTGTTCAGTCAACAAATGAAGTGGTCCGTCAAATAATTGTTACTGAAGCGCCATATTTTGCAAGTGGTAGCAGCAGCAGCAGTAGCAGCAGTAGTAGTGGAATTCGTATTTCTCCCACTAGAAGCAGCCAATCGCTGAGAACAAAATCTCAAAACATTCCTCATAGCGGCAGCAGCAAAGAATCTGTTAGGAATACGAAAATAAGCCAGGAACCAACCAACAGACCTAGACCATCAAGTTCCCAAAGACCATCGAGTGGAATTTCCTCATTAGCTAGCACATTAGCAAGTTATGCAACGAAGACTTATTACACAACTTACACGTATTTTACCACATATTTGGTGGATGACAGCACTTCGATTACGAGTACAACTGATGTTACCTCCAATGTTGTGACTGAAAAAGTGGGAAGTATCCCTAAGACGACCAGCTTAAGAAGTTCCTCCGCAACTCCAGCATCGTTGACACCGAAAGGAGGTTTAATGACAAGGACTTATTATACAACCTTCACTTATTTCACAACATTTTTGCAAGGTTCGGAGACCACTGTGACCAGTAACCGGGTTATCACATCCAACGTTGTTACCGAGACACCGGATAGTGAGACATCCAAAGCCAGCGTGCAAATCAAACCAACATCTACATTGATCGAAAAAATCGCAACCACCAAAGCTCCAGAACTCTCCAATTCGGTTGTATCTGCATCGAGCAAGGAATCTGCATCTGAATCGATTAAGGTGTCATCATCCGACATTGTCAAGGCGACATCTTCAAAGGGCAACGGAAATGGGCACGGAAAAACTCTTTACACGACTTTTACATATTTCACCACGTATGTTGAAGGAACAGAAACGATAGTGTCCAGCAACAAGGAGACCATTAGCAATGTGATAACCGATAGCCAGGAAACAATCAAGCCAACTAGTTCTGTAGCTATTGTTGCAACGACCTCACCAACACTCAACGATGCACCGTTGAGTTCATTATCAAATTTGGCACAAACCCCATCATTGGACCATAAATCATCAGCTTTGGAGGCACAGTCAACATTTACAGTAATATCTCCAAGCCCATCGTTTTCAGAATCTTCTGTATCAAATTCAACAACCAGCAAGAATGGTGGCTCTACTATAATCTTCTTTACTGATAGCTCGGCAACCAAAAAAATCTCCCCAACCTCATCCAATTCCCAGGTGTCCACCAGTGCCAGCACAGGCTCCACAATTATTTTCTTCCCGAACTTGTCCCCATCAAAATCTGCAAATTCAAGCAATGGATCTCCATCTATAGAATCCAATGCCACCGTTGTTGCCGAGGAATCTGCCCATGAGGACAGTTTGGTAATCACATCCAACAATAGTTTGGTTGACATCAACGACGCCGGAAATGCGACAAAACCCAAGCCAAGCAATAGCACAGGGTCTTCGTTTAACATTGGCCCTATGTTAAGTGGTCTTGCAGGACTCTTGATCAACGGAGGTCTGGCATTGGGAGCTAATGCAGCTACAGGTGGAGAATCTCTTAACCTTGGTGCCATTCCACCACTGATCACCAGCCGTAATGACACCAATAATGCCAATAATGATCCAAACTTTGTTGAGAGGCCACCACCTGCTGCCACTGTATCAGGAATCCAAGAACCAAACTTTATTCCTGTGGGAGGCCTTGGAGCAAGCCGGGTTCGTAATCAGGTTAATGGAATTAATCCAACATTATTCTTGCGCAACGATGGATTTACCCGGATCAGCGGTCCACCGCTGGATATGCCGCATCCTGGAATCGTTATTAATATGCAAAACCACCAACCGGTGATACAGGATGAAGCAGGCCGACCACATGTGGAAGTCCAACCTTCAATGGAGCCCATATTTAACAACGGATTTCGCCCTGGAACTACTGAGAAGGGATTTACTCCAATCTTGGCCCGTACCGATAAAATCGATACCGTGCCATCTCTGGAAACCACGGAAATTAAATCAGTTCTGGAAACCACGAGCGCCACACCAGCTCTTGAAAGCACATTTGCTACACAAGCATCAGCTGCAACTACAGAATTGAAGACTACTACAGCTGTCAAAGAAACTCTAGATCAAAAAATCGATGCAGACACCACAACCAGCGCAACAAAGGCGCCGTCTATTATAGTCACAACTGTTACATCAGTTCTTCAAGGACATTCCACCATCTTTTTCAATCGTCCCAGACCACATCGCCACAGCAATTCAGCCATTCCAACGATATCCTTGTTGGGTAGTGACAGTGATGAAATCGGATTCACACGCTATCCTTCAGTGTCAACAGTCGTCCGTGGTGGGGCGACAACGTTCAGCACCGTTTGGATCCAGGTTGCCAACACGGTTGTAGCTGGTGACAGGGTACAAGGAGAAGGTTCTGATCCTATTGGAGTTCAACAGCTGGCAATTGGTGTTGATGGCGACGACCTGAAAGTTGGAGAAACTCATTTGATCCAGCCGTCTACTACTACTTACTATACTACCCACACGTTTTACACAACTACTTTTATCAGCGGAAGTCCCGTGATCAATTCTCGACAGGAGACCTCTTCTGAAGTTGTCGTCATTAGGCCCATTGGTATAACAACCACAACAGGTGCTCTCGAAGAGACAACTCGACACACTTTGACCATCGAAACGATATCTCCCGCAGAGAAAACAGACTACCCAGGCATCGGTCAAGAAGCAACTTCCACATTTGAGCAGTCACATGTGCAATTAGAAGATTCTGATGGTGGCTTTCAAAGAGGGGACAGTGGGGCCGGAACCGGGTTGCGTCATAAATTCATCACGGATTCAATTGCCGAACCCTCGCTAGAGACCATTGATGAAGTTAAAGCAACTGTCACAAAGCCAACATTGTTGCCAAGAGATGACAGTGTGATCAGAGGCACATTCTCCACTGTGGAAGATGGATTTTCAGCGTCTTCCGTTCAACAGGTGAGTAATGGACTTTTATTTTAATAAAAGAATTAAATTTGTTCACCCTCATTAAATAATTATAATATGCGAATCTTTAAATCTTTAAAATATTAAAATCGATTTTCATGATATTAAACGTTGATTCCAATTTTTTGGGAAAGTCTTAAAATTGTACAAATAAAAATTCACGAATTATTCCATTTGGAAGGTCTGGTAATGTGCTTGAATTTTAATCTACTCGTATATGTCGGAAATTAAGCTTGAAATTCGTGTTTATGCTGGTGTTTTTGTACTTGTTGGGAAATTTCTGTAAATCGGATATTCTGATGTGACAAACATAAAACAGCCATTTTTTTCAAATTCTCTAGAACATTTTTCAGACTTTTTGAAAACTTGATGGTAGTTGGACGTAAAAGTGGGTGTTTTTGTACTTGTTGGGAAATTTCTGATATGAAAAACATAAAAAGCTATTTTTTCAAATTCTCTAGAACATTTTTCAGACTTTTTGGAAACTTTCTGGTAATTGGTCGTGGAAGGGGGATCTTCAAATTTGTAGCCGTGAGCCTTGAGTTACTTGAAATATCCTTGAAATTTGCTGGGCATCCTTTATTTAGTGTAGGATCACCTTTTGACATTTTAAAAATAAATTTCATGATAATATTCAGTTAAATACAGTTGAGAAGCGGTATCCTGGGATTGTATGCTTCATATTATGGATATCTGCATTAAAATGTATGGAAACCAAATATAGTCATTTTAAGATTAACCAATTGAAATTAAAAAAGTTGAAAATGGCTCTAAATACATCCACATTTAACTGAATTTAGGCTATGCAAAACGTTAACATTTACTCCAAATTGTTATTGATTTTGAAATCAACTGCTGGTCTCTAATAATCTCTAATAAATTTTTTATTTTATTTTACTTACCAAGTAAACCAAATATAGTCACACTGAAAACTCAAAATGTGCAAAAAAGCACACCAAATGTGTAAAAAAGTTGCACACACATAAATGTGCAAAATAACCTATTTTTATATGCAATATAACACATTTGAATGTCAAAATGGACAGTGGTGTGTTTTGACAACACACTACTGTGCATTTTGACCTATAAAAATAGGTAGTTTTACACATTTATGTGTGCGCAACTTTTTTACACATTTTGGTGTGTTTTTTTTGGCACATTTTGAGTTTTCAGTGCATTTTAAGATTAACCAATTGAAATTAAAAAAGTTGAAAATGGCGGTAAATACATCCACATTTAACTGAATTTAGGCTATGCAAAACGTTAACATTTACTCCAAATTGTTATCGATTTTGAAATGTAATATATCTCTAATAATTTTTTTTAAATTTTATTTTACTTACCAAGCAGGTAGTGCAACAGGATGAACAAACCCATTTCACTGTCACTCGTTATTACACCCAGCTGGCAGACCAAACGACTTCGATGATATTAGATGGTCAGCCGCAAACTGCCACAGAAGTGGTCACCTTAAGCCCGACCACATACACGAGTTACCTTCCCGGTCCAGTGACAAGGATGTATTTCACGACTTTCTATTATTACACCACATCACTCATTGGTGACCAAACAGTAATAAACAGCCGTGCGGAGACGTCCACTCAAACAGTAACGCTGGGTCCTTTCACAGAGACCAATATCATGCCAACTCAGACCGAAACAGTGATCAGGGGCACTGGAACTGTACCCTTGCCGCAGCACTCGTTTACAGATGGCAGCGTTGTAGAGGGAGGCATAAGAGAGCCAGATCCAGGCTTTGCTACCTACTACACCAGGTACACTTACTTCACAACGTTCCTCAGGGGTCAGACTCCCTCGGTCACCAGCAATGTGATAACCTACACGCAAGTTGTGCCTCAGATAACAAGAACAGTAGTTTTTGGGGATGGTGAGCGTGGAGGTTCAGATGGCCACGTTAACATAAGACCAACACTCATTCGTGATAGAGTACCTGGGATCATAACCCGGCTTCCAGATGGAGATGTGACTGCTTACCGTGTACTGGATGGCACGAGGACAGTTCTGTATGTGAATAACGGAGCCACAAGGACACTTGTGAGCACTAGATTGGGCGGCTCAGGTGCAACCAGATTCGTGCAGGGTGCTGCTGCAGCTGTTGGAGGCGAGGGCGGTGGAGATGTCAGAGTAACGAAGGATTTTATCACCACGAGGACCCACAAAATTACGTCGGTTCAAACCAAAACAGTGACAGAAACCATCGATGGTGGCACACGGACGCTGGTACGCTACATCACACCAACTATAACTACTGTTGCTACTGTGACAGAAACAATTAAAAGCGTGTTGCCAGGTTCGGGTGCTACGGGAGAAACTGTCGCCATTGTAGGACCTGGAGAGGGTAGCGGAGGTTATAGCATTGTAGGCTCAATTGCTGGTGGAAGTAGTGGAAGTGGAGGATTTGGTGGAAGTAGTGGAAGTGGAGGATTTGGTGGTGCTGGTGGCGCAGGTGTGGGAGTCGACACTCAAGGCGGCACTCCTCCATTAAGAACTGAATACATCACACGGCTTGAGAGCAGTGCACGTACTGTCATCGGTACTCGCACATCAGTAATTTTTACAGCAGGCTATCCTGAAACCAAAATGGCCCCATTCACAACAACGCTATCTCCAAGAACAATGGTGCTGACAGTGGTCGGTGGACAACGGACCATAACCCGGTACATCGTGCCAGCCATCACAACTGCCGAAGTTTCATTCGCAACAGAAGTACCGGTCGGCGTCGACCAGCCAACGCTCACCAGACCGTTTACAATCCACGTTGACCAAAGTGGTCAAACTTCCATCCATGGTGGCACGGTGGAAGCCGGCATCGAAGTCGGCACCAAGCCAGTGGATACCACACCACGCAGTTCAGGACTTGGCGAAGTCGATGGTTCATCCGGCAATCAAAAAGAACAGTCTGGAAGAACAACTCCTAAAAGCCTAATAGGTGTCGTAAACGTGGACACTTCCGATATTGAAAAGGTTGTGACCGACGGTCGAGTGAAGGAACCAGTTTTTCCCGTCACAACACCATCTCGTGAGGGAGTCACTGGTGGACTGCAAGGTGACACTGCTGAGGCCATACGACAGTGTAATTTATATTGTGATACCACCAAAAAAGAAACATGTCGATTATTCCATGGAAAATACAAATGTGGCTGCAGACCTGGTATGGCCAGAGTGGATGGAACTAGACCTTGTGAATGTGAGTTCGATCAAAGTTCTATACAAAGTTCTTTTATGTACAATTCATTTTATTTTTTCTTAAGAATTTAAAGTTTAGTCAAGGAATAGATTTTTTTGAGTATCAAATTTGTGTGCTCAAATTTAATAGTTTGTCATGGATGTATGTATATGTCATTACATTGATCGTTCCTAATCAACTTTTTGTTTTTAATAAAACAGCTGTCATGACGTATGAAGTGTTTTTGAATCTGGTCAGCAGAGGAGGGAAAACAATAGTCTACACCGACAATTACCGAAATTATGAATCTAAAGATTTTCAAGCATTGGCCGAGCATTGCAAATTGGGCGTAAGTATACTTCATAGTTTACTATTTTTCCTGTTATCAAGTGTACAATTGCTTAAATCGTGTATATTTAACTAATTTATTTCATTAATTGTACATTTATTTTAGGTACAACGAGCATACAGGAATACACGTGTTGCACAGTCATTCAGAGGCAGTGAAGTAATTAGTTTCAGTGATGCACGGTTGACTAATCCAAACTATAAGGGTGTTATTGCACGTGTACTTGTCCACGTGCGTGAGGGTGAAACCTTCAGTGATGCTTTAATTAGAGATGAATTGGCCAAATCGATGCTACTATCAAATAATTCTTTGGGTGGTACAAATCTGACAGCCAACCCAACTAAAGAAGCTCTTAAAATACAAGGTTGGTAATCAAACGTTACTTTTACAAAATTACAACACATTATAGTGAAATACTATGTTATCCATGTAATTTATTTCTTTAACGAACAAATTTATCTTATTTATGTAATATTTAGTATACTTTTAAATGTGTAGATTCGAATTTTGAAATTAAGGTTTCACTTAAATTGACACTGATCTTTTACAGATTTTGACGAGTGTAGCAATGCAGAATTTAACGACTGCAGCTCAAAAGCTACTTGTAACAATTCTCATGGATCTTTCCAATGCCGATGTCATGAACCACTAATTGATTTAGATACACAGTTCCCTGGTCGCATGTGTGGTGGTAAATATTTATCTTTTCTCGGCTGCACAATTAAAGACATCGCCAATCAAAGCAATCAAAAACTGATGATTTTTTAAAATTTTCTTTCTGTAGAAGCTATAGCAATCTGCGATTACTGCAACTTTCAAGGCGAATGTGTTCGAGATGATTCAGGAATCACTACTTGTAGATGTTACCCATGGCAACTTGGATCCCAGTGCCAGATCAACGGATTAGGTATTTCTTAATTCAGACATGCAGTAAATTAACAATTAGCTTGAATTTGTATGACTCAAATTTTGTGTCTATTTTTCAATTTCAGCACTGGCTATCATTTTGCCTATTTTGTTTGCCCTATTACTATTGGCATTACTCATTTGGTGCTGCTGTTGCCGAAAGGGTGGATGTTTTGGAATGGGACCTTGCTGCAGAGGTGCTGATTGCTGTCAGCCAGGTGGATGCTGTGGATGTTTCGCTAAATCAAAAAGCAAGCGCAGTGCAAATGTGGCTGCTACAGGAGGCAGTACCGCTGGGGGTGTGTTCCCTCGAATTGGAGGTGCCATTGATGAGGGAGCTGGCACTCTTGACAAAAAAGCCATGATTACGGAAGATTCTGCTAGCGATAGTAGTGGCGAGCAAAGCAGATTTGCTCATATTGCTGACGCTTTTGGAGTAAGTCTTTGTGTATGTCTTGCCTAATTTCATTAGTTCATAAGTGACTATTTAAACTTACATCTTTTTTTACTCTTAAGGCACGTGCGTCTGATACTGCCAGAAGTAAGAAAACTAGTAAAATGAGCAGTCTTGGTGGATATGAAGACAGGAGTTTATCTGGATTTATGGATGTTCCACCTGTGGTCATTCCACGGGCAAAGCATCAGCACCCGAAACAAGTATGTAATCTTGTTATAACTTATCAAAACACGAAACAGTATTGGCATTATTCTTATTCAAAACAACAAAAACATTTTTATTCTAAGTATGTCTCATCATCGACGGAGAATATTCTTCAACGTTCGGAACAAAGTGAAATGATGTCTGCTGAAAATAAACTTCTAGATATTCTTGAAGGAGAAAGTCAACATGTAAGTGTGAACAATATTGTTTTTGTACTTTTTAAATAATTATGTGATAAATTTGAAATAATACATGAAATTTTTCATAGGAACGTTCCATGCGATTGAGTAAGCAAAGTAGTTCATTTGCTACAATGCCAAACGCCAAGTCAAAGTCAGCACATTCATCAAGTAACATTAGATCAGCTACTATTGATAGAGACAGAACCGAACAAAGAAGTCATCAGAAACGAAGCGCGATGGCAGCTGGAGGATCTGGCATGTCTGCTTCATCTGCCCAGAGAGGAAGTTCAGCTGCACTAGCTGAAAAACATTTCCGCAGTTCTGCGTCGAATGTCAATAATGCATCTTCATCAGGTATTCGCACTATTTACTTTAAGATTATTGCTCGTTTTTGTTTTCCTTAGATTGCTGTTGATTTTTCTAAATGTTTCATGTCAAGATTTCTCACTAAAACAAAAACAAACCTGAATTTTAAAAACAAAATTTTCCCATCTGAAAATATCGATCTTTATTTTTGAAAATCTAATCCTCCCTATTTCTTTAACAAACATGGTTAATTAGTGCCCTAAAGTTATTTTTCATTCAATAGGGTATGAAAAATCTTCAGCTAGTGCCCAAAATTTTGCTTCTGGAATGCAATCCGGAGGCAAACTTTCAAAGAGCAAATTGGGTTCCAGCCAACAGATGGGTCAATCAAGTACAGTCCATGAAGAAAACATGGCAACCACACATAGCTACAGCTCCAGTAGCGCAGCTCGAGCACATGGGGTTCATGGTGCCCATGGAGGCCATGGAGGACATGGTGCTCATGGACAAAGTATGTCTGCTGGTGGATCGGCCAGTCATGGCTTAGGCATGGCTCGAGGCGAGAGTAGAGAAGCAAGTGGTGGAGGAGGCGGTGGGGCTAGCTCAAGCTATTACCGTCGCGAAGTAAAGGAGTATGATGCCAACGACATCTTAGAGGCTATTCGAGAGCAAGGGGCTGAGCGTAGTTACCGCATGGGTGATATGGAGGAGGGATTGGCACGTGGAGAACATTATCACGGGTCTTCTGCGGCTGTCGGTGCTGGAAGAGGAGACTACCGTTCAGAAATGATGAAAGAATCTGAATCCTATTCAAAGGTTATGAAGGGAGGTGGTGGTGGTTCCATTGATTTGGACCCAGATTTTGATGCCAACAGCTCTCGATACGATGCGAACAGCTATGGACACTATGGCACAAGGCAAGTATTGTTCACATTGCCAAAAATGCATATTTCATGTATATAGAATTTTTTTATTTACATCAATGGTGTTGTATTTTTTTTATCAGGACGGTTTCTGAAGTGAGGTCGTGCGATGAAACCACGGTACACCCTGCTACGCGCCATCTTGGTGCCGATAGCTATTATTCTAGCTCCAAAGGGCGATCATCACGCTATGCAAGGACGGAAGATGTAAGTTTCTTTTAAATTTTAGAATTTGAAAGTACATATATATTCGTTCCTAAATTCATCCACTTTATTTAAGATACCATTTAGTGTAAATCTATAAATTATCACCACTTTCGAATACATTTTGTAGCACTCAGCAGCTGTAGTTTTTCACACACATAACAACACGTAATTTCGTTATGATATAATCTGATATATTTAAACAAACAATGCAATGTATCCAATTTAACACATTTTAGTGTAAGATTTGTTCACTTAATCTTCATCCAGATTTGAATTTGAAAAGAGGATAATTGTGTTTTATTGATGTGTTTCTTCGTTTTGTAAATTACGTTTATAGTCTCAAATATTCTCTTTCGAAATTGTTCAGTTTTTTTAAGAATTAATAAATTGGATTCGCAATAATTAAAATAGGCAATAATCCATATGTTGTTTGTTTTGCATCTCAAAGTACAGCTTATTAATTTTGTGAATTTTGATTCACTCAAATTAAGATACAGAAACCAGCTACAGAAAAAAATGATTTCTTATTTTCCTAATTATCTGTAATTTTCAAAAAATAGCTTCCCATGTTTGAAAACTTTGTAATTAGACCCAGTTTTTTTAAAATAGCTAAGTGGGTTACCAACCCACTTAGCTATTTTATTAATTTTTGCTCGATGACAGATATAGTAACTAACAAAATAATAATTTCTGTGCATTAATTGATTAAAAATTTGAAATGTACATAGAACAACATATGTACCTTATTAATATGTTCAACGCCTGAAATTACCATACTTTCATTAGATTCCCTAAGGGCCGGTTGCACCAACAAAGGTTAAATAAAAGGTTAGCTAACCTGAGGTTATATAAAACCACGAGTTAAC
>JAQGAE010000973.1:0-27318 GCA_034696685.1 Julus scandinavius | reverse complement strand
GGTGCTGGTGTTGTGTTTATCCGCACTGGTGGTGGTCTTGTTGGTGGTAGTGGTACTACTGGTCTTGTTCTTCGTGGCGCTGGTGTTGTGTTTATCCGCACTGGTGGTCTTAATGGTTGTAGTGCAGGAGTGGTATTTATCCTCACTGGTGGTGGTCTTGTTGGTGGGGGTACTGGTCTTGTGATTCGTGGTGCTGGTGTTGTGTTTATCCGCACTGGTGGTGGTCTTGTTGGTGGTGGTACTGGTCTTGTACTTCGTGGTGCTGGTGTTGTGATTATCCGCACTGGTGGTCTTGTTGGTGGTTGTACTATCATCCCTTAAAGTTTAAAAAAGATAATATCAAACACATTGTTCGTTTTTTGTTTTACAAAATTGCAAAATTCAATGTTGTCATCTACCATGCTGGACATTGACAGAAATGCCTTTCTGTTGCTTTTCTTTTTCGTGTACATGCTCCCTGTAGAAGCATGTCCAAATGCCATCGTCTTGAGCAGAATTGGTGCTTGTGATTGCCATGGAACAATCCTTGGTCACCTCTGGCCCATCTCCAATGTACTGATATCTATTTATTGTGGGAACTAGTTCACCATTTTTCTTCCACCAACATCCGGCCACTACCTTGTTGAATTTGCATTCAAGGATTATTGGTTGTGCTGCTGAAATAAACATGTCTAAAAGTATTTTAATAACACAATTTCATTTGTAACCTAGTGATTACTGTTTAGTAATTTCACAAATTTTAAGATGCCCTACAACATTCTAATTGCACTATTTTTAAAGGTTGATGGTCCTTGTTAGTATTCAATTTTAGCATGCAGTACATTCTCAAAGTGCCCTAAGGCTACATAAACAATAAACTTAATTAAAAACAATGACAAGGCGTTAATTTGGTTTAGAATTTTCATACCAACTAGAATGAAAGTATAATGTGCTAAATATTTACCTTGGTATCGTGGTGGAATTAAGAGCGCAAGGATGGTGCCAGTTATCAGTGCTAAGAAATTGCAATAATTCATTTTTGATAAAGAAAATGAATTGTGGTTAGAAATGAAAATTTAACAAACTGAACTCATTATTTTTAAGAAGTAAAACTTTAATTAAGGTAGTTTTAAGAACACGCCGCGACTCGGTTATATGTCAATTAATTGTGCTAGTATAATTAACAAACTGGCATGTCCCGTGAAAATTTAATGTCAATTGGCTCGGTGGTCGACATCGTACAGGGACAAACACTTCCATTTCCGGAACTTCCTGTTTACAGCAAGAACAATTTCAGAGAACAAGATACTTTCAGTTTCTTAATTCGTGAAAGCGTTACCCTGGACGGAAGAGCTATTTATGGGCCATATTTAGCCTTTGAATAGCCATGTATGGAGAGGCGGTCAAAAAGTCCTGCATATTCGAAAAATAGAAAATGTCCTGCTCATTAAAATGGCTATTAAAGTTTTTTGTGCGACATCTGGTTTTCGAATAATAAACGAATATGCAAGACGTTTTGACCACCTCTCGTCCATGGATAGACATACGAAGCCACAGCGGATGACAGTGCAAATTGACTTACAATTCACTTTACACTTAGGTTGGAAATGCAACAGTGGTGAGTTCCTCATTAACTCAACAACTAACAACTTGAAAAAGACATAACTATCGCCTCGTTTTATTGCTTATTTTACATTTTAAAATTAACGCAATAACCTATACGAAAAATTAACTGTGGAAAATGTCGACATCATCGCATCAACGTGTTAAATCATCTGCAAAATAATACATAAATGTTAGTGGAATCATTTGAGTTTATTTTATAATTTATAGTTAATGAGGCTTTGAGACTTACTTAAAATTCAATGGATGTGCTGGTTTGTAAACCTACATTAATTGCAAGCGAAAATGGAATAATAACGTAATTATCCCAGCGGAATTTTCCACAGGCATCTGAAACCATGAAAACACAAATGTTATTTTAATAAAATTCAAAATAATGATATTGTGAGAACTATTAATTAAGAAGCGTTTTATATGAAAATTTTAAGAGACGGATCGTTTCCTTAAATTTCAAACTTTTAATTGAATCTTTTAAGTTCCATCATTTCCACAAATCCAAACTTACGAAATTCAAATCCAAAGAAATCAAACATTTCTAAAACTTGCAAGTCAAGATTACATTTCATATAGTTCAAGAATTTAATTTACCGCTTCTTTTGTTCGGTCGATTTATTCTTATTATTCTTGCTGGATTTTCAGATGGTTTTGGACAGCAAAATTTCACCTCATTGTTACCTGAAAATTATTTGATTACTTAGTTTGTGAAATATATTAATGGGATTTCATTTTATGGGACTCAATAAGAACCCATTATTAATGGGATCATAGGTGTATAATTTCGAAACCATAATAAGGGTATTCAGTACTTATAGGACCATTAAAAATACTATATAACATGGGAATTTTTACATGGCTTGTAGAGTTAAGGGACCTGTTCAAATATGAGATACATAAAAATATGGGACCCATGGAATTATTAGACCCATAGACAGGTCCGAAAAACCCATTTTCATGGGGTCCCATACGTGGGATCGTTCAATATATTAACTTTCAGTTACATCTACATTGTTTCTCAATAAAAGTCTAAAGTAACTTAATTTCGCCTACCTCCCATTACAATAGGTTTTAAATTATAACCAACACGTTGCTTTATTTCGTCGTCAGACAATTTCCGCCTGTAACTACAGATCCAAATCCCGGCATCAAATTTTTCGTTCAAGGGATTAATTTTGATGGCGCATATATTGGTATTTGGCCCTCCATTGGACGGATATTGATATCGTCCAGCAATGGTCATCACAGTTTCGTTTCTTTCCCACCAAAAATATTTCATAGGTGCATCGAAGCGGCAGGCAAGTATGGAGAAACTTCCAGGCTTAAAACGTTTAATACTTATCGGAACTGAAATGAAACAACAATTTCATTATAAACAAACCTCCAAGTGATATTACGGTACGAGCCCTCTTAACCGGCTTTTTCAATTAAAATTCACTTCAATTCAACTCAGTACCCTACAGTCAGCGAATAAATGACATATGGTAGAGGGGGTCGTACCTAATTTCAGGAGAATGCTCCCCTAAGTCAGTAGCGACTTAGTCATCATTGTTAGATTGAATTTTTACTAACTCAGGAGAATCGCTAGGTAGGCTATTCCATTGGCTAATCCAGTGAAAAAAGGGCCAAAAGTAAACATCCGTCTTGGCACGAAGCCAAGGTCAAAGGATTTAGTGATTATGTCTCTTACAGTGCTGGGTAGAGACGTTAAGGTGATTCAGAACCTATCACTTTCAATGGGTGAAATTTTAAAACACACTCACAGCCAAAGAAAAAGAGATTAAATTAAAATTGTTTAAAATAGCTTGATAAATAAGCAATTGAAATTGATTGTCGTTTTTCACTTACAAATAGTATATTTTTTTTAAAATTAGTAAGCAAGTTTAAAAAATGTCCGTTAATTTTTAGTCTCATGCTGTGCCGCCTGCTGACAGCGTGTGCAAATTAATGGACATTTTTCAAACTTGTTTACTATTTTTTTAAAATCTGCAATTTCAAAGTGAAAACGACAATCGAATGCCCTTGCTGATTTATCATGCTATTTTAAGCAATTTTTATTTTTATTTAATCTCTTTTTGCTTGGCTGTGAGTGTGTTTTAAAATTTCACCCATTGAAAGTGATAGGTTCTGATTCACTTTAATATATGTGAATTACGAGAAAGATTAAATAGTTTGAATATTCCCATAGTTAACTTTTCGCCTGGACCTTGACATGTCCCAATTTAGAGAGCGGAGCATTTCTGTCACACCTGTGAAATGTTGATAACTGCCCTTAACAAATCTGGCTGCTATACGCTGGACCATCTCTATATCCTGAATATGAACCATCCTGCGAGGGTTCCAAACAGGAGCGCAATATTCCAACATAGGGCGAACCAGAGTTGCGTAGGCCAGGGCCGGCGCCAGCCTATGGTAGTATAGGTAGTACTACGATATAGGGAGGTATAGGGAGTGCTACATAGTATAGGTAGCACTCGAAGAATTCCCGAGTGGGTAATTACCCACTCGAAAACGGTGGAGATCGGGGGAAAGGGGGTGGCATCTTTATCTTACTAAGTTACTACCCACTCGGGCTGAGCGTGTAGTGCCGGTCCTGGCGTAGGCAGTGTCCGCTACATTTTCCGTACATTCTCGAAATTCGGCTCATGTCCGTCTTATTACAAAGTTTTAAAAGGGTACATCAAAATGAAATTGCCTCTAAACTTAATAAATATAGAAGGCATGAAATTTAAATTTCCATTTACAGTATGTCATATTATGTTCACACATGCATACGCTCGTATATGGGAAATGCCATATTTTATATACATATGCGGTTGTATTAGAAATTTGACATACAGTATATAGACTTTTATAATTATTTCTGTGAAAATTACCTTTTTGACATTTAGATGTTGTCACGAAGATACCGATTGTAAAAATTACCAATGATCCGAATTTGAAGATTTTAACACGAGAAACCATTGTTAAACATAAGAAAAATTATTGAACTAATTTAGACAAAGAATTAATACAATACATGAAATATGTTTAGATTATCGACTTTCATAATAAACATTACAGATTTTTTTAATAACAGGAAATGTTTTTTTTTATCTGGAAGTCAATTCTGTAGAAAACTAATTATATTGACCAATGGGAAGTCGGAGACAAAAAAAACAGATTGTAAATTAGATTATACTGAGTCAAATCCTTTTCAGAAATTTATTAAAGTAGAACCTCTCTATAAATGCATATGTGAATGATTAACCTCTCTAAAAGCATAAAATGTGTCGGTTGCACTTAAGTGTATAAATGAGCCTGTTTAAACCACATTTCAGTTCGATGTGAACAACAAAAACCATGGTGTTCTCATACTTTTTTGCCTACTGTATATGATTATATTTCCATATATCTTCAAACGTGCTCAATTCATGTTGGGTGGATATGAGATTTCATAAATACATCGTACGAGGGGCGGTCGAAATGTGTTGCATATTCGGTTATTATTCGAAAATCAGATGTCGTACAAAAAAACCAAAATAGCCATTTTAATGCGCAGGAAATTTGCTATTTTTCAATGTAGGTCCTGAGTTTGTTGACACCTTTATCCCAAAGTTTGAAGAGATTGTTTATACACTTCTCGTAAAATGCGTTATGTTGGCTATGCAAATATGCAGATCATCGTCTGTTTGGAATTTTTGACCACTCGAGTGTTCCTTTAGTGGACCAAAGAGATGGAAGTCACTCGGTGAAAGGTCTTGGGGCTGGATGGAGGATGTTTCGATGTTTCCCACCCAAACATGTTGATCCCGTGGGCTGTGTCATGGGCAGAATGGCGACTTCTCTTTTTGTCAGTTACAGTTTGGCGTCCTTTCTTAAAGTTGAAACACCACCTCTGTACCGTACTTCGTGAAACACATTCGTCACCATAAACTTCTAACATCTCACTATAAATTTCACTCTGTTTCATGCCTTTCAACACTGAAAAACGAATAACACGTTGTTGTTCCTCACGCGTGAGGCTCCATTTTGTTTTTGATGGTTTGTTCCAAATTCCTCATGAATTGTGGTGCCATGTAGTGACCTAAAACCAAATTTCCTGCTCTTTAAAATGGCTACTTCAGTTTTTTTGTACGCCTTCTGGATTTTGAATAATAAACGAATATGCAAGACGTTTTGACCGCACCTCGTATATGAAAAATTGCTTGCGTTGTAATTCATTGATATAATATGGGTAAATATGGTCCCATATAATATTTGATCGCATAGATCATATTTGAAAAATTGTCCATTAAACATTTTTTTTTTAATTTATTGACAATTACATGAATTTTTAAATTAATTATAAATGTATTTTTTTATATATAAATGTTTACAAAAATTTATAAATTTTCATAGACAAAAGCAATTATTAATTCACATTATTTTTGATATTTTCACATTGCGCATATGTTGAAAACAGATGTAAGAAATGCTATCCACGAGCCATTAAAAGTTAACCGTCCGTTATTTCCTCGTAAATGTTTGGCTCAGGATTCAATATCAGATTTTGATAATGGTGTTTTCCATCTTTCTTGTCCTGGATTTCGTACTTGTGTCCCTTTTTCGCGTTGTTTATCATCTCTGCCACGGCAATGGGTGTTATGTAATCGTCGTTTGGCAGTAATTTGGATTCATTACTGTATGGGGGATTCAACGTTGATCTTCGAATTGAATTTGACCCCATGTTTATGATGATTGGAGAAGTGGGGCAGCTGCTTGAAGGGGAACTTTTTCGTGAGGACCGGCGAGATCTTGCCCTACGTCTGAAAAAAAGGTTATCATCTTTTTAAGTTTGGCAATTTTTCCTAATAATGAAAAAAAACCAAAAAAAAAACAAATTGGTCATGTATTAATATAGCCATATACTGAATGCCAACAAATAGCAAGGTTTGCACATACCAGAAATTGGAATAATTTGGAGAAACTGTATATGGACATATACGTGGATGTATGGTCATATATTCGAAAAACATGATTATTTATAAACGAAAATAATTTAATGTGATGCATGTGGCCAAAGGTGTGAAATTTCTGATATATCCATATATGGTATTTCCTCCCGGATAATTTTATTTTAATTATATTTATTATTTATATTACATTATTATTATTGCAATTGTTAATATTTATTGTTTTTATTATTTAAATAGAACATTACAATTATGCAATTTCATAAGCATATGTAATATATTATAAGTTTTATCCTTGTAATTTTAAGTTTGTTTTACTGTATTGCATCAGAGTTAGCATTGATTGCCAATTTACTACCTTATAGGGAGGGTTAACTTAAATTGAAAAGTTGTAATTTAACAACTTAATATCATATGGTTTATATTCTACCTGTAACAAACGACGATTACAGTGTTTAATAGCGATAAGGCTACAAGACCACCAGCAACAGAAATCCACATAATCTCTGCAAAACATTGAAAGCATAAGTAATTTTTATAAATATTTAATTGAACTTTCTAAATTAAGTTGCTTCAATAACAGTATAATACGAGGGGTGCTCGAAATGTTACATATTCGTTTATAATTCGAAAACCATATGTCGTACAAAAAAAACCTGAAATTTTTTCAATGTAGCTATTTTTTAATGTAGGACCCGAGTTTGTTGACACATTTATCCTAACGTTTGATTGGCTATGCAGATATTGCCGAACCGCAAGTTTCACATCATCGCCTGTTATAATTTTTGACCACTCAAGTGTTTCTTTATAGTGAACCAAAGAGAGATGGAAGACATTTGTCACCATAAACTCCTAACATTTCACTATAAATTTCACTCGGTTTTATGCCTTTTAACGCTGAAAAACGATTAACACTTCGTTGTTCCTCTCGCGTGAACGCTTTCGAGTAAGGCGCCATTTTGTTTTTGATAGTTTATTCGAAATCTGCATGAATTCTGGCATCATGGAGTGACATAAAGCCAAAATTTCCTGCTCTTTTTTTAAGACATCTGGTTTTTGAATAATAAACGAATATGCAAGATTTTTTTACCGCCTCTCGTATTTGATATCAAACTATGATTAAGTTGCAGTATAATGAAAATATAGGTACTCACTATCTGAAAAACCACTTGTTTCACCTACATTTTGAAAATTAAAAATAAGGTTGTTAATATTTATGTTAAATGCAAATTGTGGATCTCTTTTCTTAATATTTATGAATATTAAAATTTTAATAATCGTTTTCTGTTTTTTATCTTATTTTAAAAAATTCGTTAAATTGAATTGTACTACAATTTATTTTATTTAATAGTAGGACAAATTTAAGTTTTGAGAAATGATAACCTGTAATTTTCCTTGTATGTTTTTCTCAAATTGTCAATATTTTGATTGTAAGTTTACTTAGATTACGATATGCTGCTATTTGAGAACTTGTTACATCAGGAATAAAGTAGACATTAGTTATCGATTTTGAATTTGCATATACAATGCAAGTGGCGCCACCTGAGAATTTTGTTTTATAGAAATTGAAATGCTTTCATAATTTAATTCGTACATTTAATTTTAAATCCAGTTTGCTTTTTTTTTAACAAACTTTTGATATTTTTAATTTCAATCTGTGATTTTCTGTAATTTTGGTGCACAATTTTAATTAAGATCAAGTTTTCGTAAATTGTAGGAATGTAATTAATTCAAAAACAAATTTGACATACCACGATTTGGTGATTCACTTCCAGTAGGTGTCACTGTTGCTTTAAAAGTAGGCATGTTATGTACTGTTGTTACCTCTGCAAGACATACACATTTACAGGTATTTTTTTGTTTCACTGGAAATTCAGGACAGGCCATATGTCTGGGTCTCTCAAATGTCTTTAAAGCCTCAAGCGCTAGGTAAAATTTTGTTTACATTATCGAATAAGATATGCATGTGTTTAAAATCGCATGTGCCATGAAAATGACGTGTTTGACATGGTTTCTGGAGTCCTTACATCACATCCTATTCAATGATGTAAGCACATTTTACTTAGCGCCTGAGGTTTTAAAGGTATTTGAGAGGCCCAGACATAAGCCCCACCCTGTTTATTTTATACCAAATATTACAAACCTTCAGCTTTTTCTGTTAACTTTACATGTGCTGGATTTGATTCGATTGGATCTTGTCCAGATGCTCCAGTTGAGAAAGTGCAGATCCATGGGCCGGAATCGATATTATGTCCATTTTTAATTTGTATGGAGCAGGTGGTTTTCTCCCCTATTTTGTCATCCACGTACTTGTATCTATTTGAAACTGTTATAATTGATCCATTTCTTTTCCACGAACACATCACGGGTTTATTGAATTCACAATTCATCACAATGGATTGCCCAACTTCGATGGTGACATCTTTTGGTTGTTTCACTAATGCAATTTCCGAATTTGCCAAATTTTGAGAAATGAATCCTATGAAAATAATTTGAAATACGTATAGTTATAGCGCAACAATTACTTAAAATTAATTTTCACTTCATTATATAATTTCGTATTAAATATGTATATACATATTTTAATACTCATAGTTCATGAAAAACTTTGTATTTATTTTGAAAAGCAATTTTAAAATTTAATTTTAAACGTCAGATTTCAAAATCCTTATTTCTCACAATTTATCAGTTTTATTATGTTCATTTTTGCAATTTTTGTCTCCCTAAGCAATGCTATTTTGCAAATTGAGTAATTTTCAAAACTTAATCATAAAACATGGGGGCTTGAACAAAAAGCAAGTATTTTTAGCATTGTAATTTAACTTTAAGTGGTTTTGGTGCTATTTTATTATCTAATGGTTAAGCCGTAATTCCCATAATTTCGGTTCATGATATCTGATATTAAAATTAAAATTGAAAAACCATGTTCTTATCAGAAATTTTAGTATAAGAAAACTTCTAAAGCGAAACTTAAATTATCAACTTTTGAGACTTACAAATTTGTACACTTCTAAAATGCTGTTTTTTTATTAATATTTTGTAAACGTATTAAATTGTAATTACCGGTTAACACAAACACCATTATCGTGATGCTACCTATTGTTTTATCCATTTCAGGTTTGTTGATAAATTTGGTTATTTGTTGTAAAATATGCACATTTTAGACACTGCAAATCCTATTTCAGCAATTTTCCTATCCAAAGACAAGTGATTACTTCATGTTTTTCAATATCGTTTACAAATTTCATCAACTTGTTTTTGTATCCTACCTTCAAATTCTCAGTCCATAGTTTTCTGTAAAGTTAGAAGTCTTAAACTAAAAAATTGTATTTTTATCCAATGCTAATTTCCATTTCCTTCTCTGTAGTTGCAGAAACGTTTTCTTCTGGAATTTTCTCCGAGATCAATTAAAGTATGAATTGTAAAACCGAAATTGATGGGTTAAGCAAATAATAGTTACTGTATGATAACCGCATCGAAAGGATCAAGTATCAAGGTTTGTTTTCTTTGTCAGATATAAATTGGGTTTCTTAAAAAAAGTTCAGTATTTATCAGTTTCAGTATTTATATTCTAACTTGGTAAACGAGTTAGTAAATGAGGCACTGTTTGCACTTAGGTGCAAACTTACGATTATTTTAATTTTTAAAAATAACAAACCACTCTTATTTCACCATTGCAAAAACATCGTACTCGTATGCAATGACCGACGTTTTTCACAAATAATTTAAGAACAATTTGAATAACTCACAGTATATGCTTTTGTAATGGCTTGATATGTTTACAAAGCAGATATTGACAGTATCAAATAATAGACAGGGTACATGTTTTCAGTATTGGAAATTTAAAATGTTTGGATGTTATTTTAACTTCCAAATAAACTGTAATTCAACAATAAGTTATATGCTGAATTCCAATTTTTTTAAATTCCAAACAATTAAAGAACAATGGATGTCCTAAAAGCGCGTGATTAAGAACATAACGTGCACGAGATTGAGAACAGCGCGCGCTCGATATTAACAAAAGCGCGTGCACTAGATTACGCTAGAACAGCACGTGCACGAGATTAAGAACAACACGTGCACGAGATTGAGAACAGCACGTGCTCGAGATTAAGAACAGCGCGCGCACGATATTAAAAAAGCGCGCGCACGATATTAAGAAAAGCGCGTGCACGAGATTAAGCTAGAACAGCACGTGCACGAGATTAAGAACAACACGTGCACGATATTAAGAAAAGCGCGTGCACGAGATTAAGAACAGCACGTGCATCTTCATAAAAAGGCACGTGACTGTGACGCCATAAAATAAAAAATGGAAATAATGCAAGATGATTATGATTACTTCGATATTTTTATATATCCGCGAGTTTATTACCTTACTAGTATACCTTACAACCTACAATCACAGTTTTCCATATAATCACTATGTATGTGCTTGCAGATTTTTTTTAAAAATCACAATGTTTTTTTTTTTTTGTTTTTTTCCTCATATAATGGATGTTACACATCAACACAATTTCAAGTTTTTTGAAGATTTTTATTTACATTTTTTATTTTATAACTAAAAACTAAAAGGTTCAGAATCTCATATAAAACATACAACGACACCTCGCTTTACGGCCTAGATACGTTCCGGAAAAGTTGGCCGTATAGCGAAAAAGCCGTATAAAGAATATATATTCTCTCTGCATTGTGATTTTCATTTGTTTTTTTCCTTCTTAAACGAAGTGAAATCCATAAGTTGCTTTATTGTTAGCCAAATCCGACGTTGTTTGTGCAAATTGGGATAATTTCTCACATTTTTTGGCCACTCTCGTTAATTACAGCATTATTTTTTGGGAGCATAACGACACATTGTGGGGTGTAAATCGAAAAGTGCCATAATTAAAAAAGGCCACTATAACGAGGTATACAGGTGTATTGTAATACACTTGAAATACACAAATGTTTATTATTCACAAATTTATTTATATCTAATTGGTGAAATTGGATCGTACAACACGTTTATCGTTATTTCTTGGTCATCGTCTTCAAAATCTTTAATGGGACACGTAATAACAGATGGCTTTTCATTGATCTTGCAATGTTCATTTGAATCAATTTCTTCGTAAATTGGTGAAAGTTTCAAATTGTTCCCCGATGATTGGTGACGTTTTTCCGTAATTAATGTAAGTCTAAAAGTTGACAAAAAATTAAAACATGTTAGAATGTTGGCACTTACTTTCCATGTTTTACATCAAGGAAATGAATAGACATGTTTTTTTAAAAAAATATTTGACACATTTACGTTTATATTAAATGTGTAACTATGTAACTTTTTTTTGCAAAATTTAACCTTGAGTTAAATTTTCTAAACTTTCTTTCAGGGTTCATCAATTTGATGATGAGAAATAATGGTATAACCCAATGATCGCTTTATCGTTTGATATTTGACCTGAAAATCGGCAAGTCGAAAATTTCTAAATACCATTGTCATATTTGCAAAGTCAGTTCTAACAACAGGTCGCATGTCAAATCGTAAGTTTTTCTTTGTTTCTAACATTAGAAGTTAAATTTCAAATTTCATTATTAGTTTTTCATGTCAGCTTTCTTATTGACATTTTTTATGGAGAAAATTATTAGTAGATGTTAAAAAATGTTCAAAAAAGTTGGAAAATCGTCCGTAATGGACGTGGGTAGAAAAGTAATTTAGGCCTACTGTATACTACATAAAGTACAAGGATATACAGCGCGCCAGCAATTGTAATACGCACATTTGAATTTACTACCATGGATTCCAGCGGTCAAATTGTGTTGCATATTCGTTTAGTAATTGTTGTAGTCCTGCGAGTGTGACGAACTGTCACACTTGGACTCACTGTTGTTTCTATTTAGGATCTACGTTGATACAATTTTGACATTGTTTTGAGTTGAAACCAGTTCTCTTCATTATTTTTATCCCAATAATCTCAGTCCAACCTTCACTTTTCAAATCTGTTTTCAAACTGATTTTACCGTTCTTATTTCTCTTATTCTACTTTTCTTGCATGTGACCAAATTCTAACATTCAAAATTAAAAACTTAATTGCACATGCAACAAAACAATCAAACCAGAAAAGAACTCCAGCACCAATTCAAATTCTATTTAACAACAAAAAAGATGGGATTCCAACAGTAATATTCGAAAACCAGATGTCGTACAAAAAAAACTGAAATAGTCATTTTAATGAGCAGGAAATTTCATATTTATCAATGTAGGACCCGAGTTTGTTGACACATTTATTCCAACGTTTGATGATATTGTTTAAACCCCTCTCGTAAAATGCGTTATGTTGGCTATGCAGATATTGCCGATCCGCAAGTTTTCGTGACGTCATGTGAGCTTGCCTCACTACCCACTGCACATGCGCGAACCTCCACTTCCTGAGTTAGTGGATGATTTCTTTTGAGTTGTGCGCGACTTTCGCCAGGTGGGAAACAGCCTTTAGTGGACCAAACAGATGGAAGTCGCTCGGTGAAAAGTCGGGGGAATTTATGGTGGATGTGTCGATGTTTCCCTCCCAAACATGTTGATCTCGTGGTCTGTGGCATGGGCAGAATGGGGAGTTCTCTTTTTGTCAGTATGGCGTCCTTTCTTAAAGTTTAAACACAACCTCTGTACCATACTTTGCGAAGCACGTGGGTCACCGTAAACTCCTAACATTTCACTATAAATTTCGCTCGGTTTCATGCCTTTCAACACTGAAAAACGAATAACCCTTCGTTGTTACTCTCGCATGAACCCTTTCGAGTCAGGCGCCATTTTGTTCGAAATTCTGCATGAATTATGGCGCCATGGAGTGACCTAAACAGTGGCGGCTCGGGCAAAGGCACTGTGGAACTACAGCACACTGGATATCAGCGATAACATTTAATGTCTTTTTTTCTTTATTTTTTTCTAATATAGTTTATTCTTATTTTATTCTTTTAATTATTTAATTAATTCTTTAGCCATCCCCCAGTTAATAATCACGCAAGGCTGCGAGGGAGAGAGCACTGTCGCTCCCTCAGTGACCACTGGCGGGTTTCACAGCATTCCTCAGCGGCATCCCCACTTATTTTTTCTACGGGCCGCCACTGGACCTAAAACCAAAATTTTCAGTTCTTTAAAATGGCTATTTCAGTTTTTTGTGCGACATCTGGTTTTCGAATAATAAACGAGTATGCAAGACTTTTTGACCGCCCCTCGTAATAGAATTCGGTATGTATTACCTGTAACACATGATGAATAAACCTATGGTGTTTATTAATGTTAGTAGTAGCAGAGAACCACAGACAAATGAAATCCATATTATATCCGACGATGATAAAGAAGAAAAAAGCGATTCCTTATCTGAAGTGTCATTTGGAAAATTTAGTCTAGAATCTGAAAGCAGAAACAGGTACACGTTTTAAACCTGCGTCATTTCCATATAATTTTCCACGTTGATTCTGTTACCTTTATGGTTTTCCAAAATATGCAAATAAGCTGAATTTGACAGGTTTCCGAATGCGCCATCTTTTACAATGAAACCACAGGTCCAATTGCCAGAATCCATTTCTTCCGCTCTTTCGATTTTTATGGAACAGTCTGTAGTTTGTTTGCCTGTTTCTATATATTCGTATCTGCCTGAAATTGTGACGACTAATGAATTTTGTCTCCACGAACAATTCACTGGATTATTATATTTGCATGACAGGATAACAGGTTGTCCGGCAGAAACAGTTGTACTGTCTGGAGAGATGACAACTTCTGGCTTTGAATCATTCGAAACATTTTCGCCTTGTTTTTCTAAAAATCAAACAGTTTTAAATAATTGCAATTCAAGATTGATTAAAACATATTTTAAACATTTCGTCATGGTGAACTCCTCCAAAAATCTTAGATTTCGCTTTAAAAACAATTGATATAGGATAAACTATAAGTTTCATAGGTTGTCTGATATGACAGAATTCGTGACAGCGATTTCAAGAAGATTTTTGTTGAGTTTTCTAATTTTTCTAATTTTCCAATTCTTAAAGATAATTAGAGAATTAGAAAAATACGAGAGGTGGTCAAAAAGTCTTGCATATTCATTTATTATTCGAAAACCAGATGGCTTACAAAAAATACTGAAACAGAATTCGTGACTGCGATTTCAAGAAGATTTTTGTTTAGTTTTCTAATTTTTCTAATTTTCTAATTCTTAAAGATAATTAGAAAATTAGAAAAATACGAGAGGCGGTCAAAACGTCTTGCATATTCATTTATTATTTGAAAACCAGATGGCTTACAAAAAAAAACTGAAGCAGAATTCGTGACAGCGATTTCAAGAAGATTTTTGTTCAGTTTTCTAGTTTTTCAATTTTCTAATTTTTAAAGCGAATTAGAAAATTAGAAAAATACGAGAGGCGGTCAAAAAGTCTTGCATATTCATTTATTATTCGAAAACCAGATGGCTTACAAAAAAAACCTGAAACAGAATTCGTGACAGCGATTTAAAGAAGATTTTTGTTCAGTTTTCTAATTTTTCTAATTTTCTAATTCTTAAAGAGAATTAGAAAATTAGAAAGATTAGAAAACCTTTAGTTATCGTGAACTCCTCAAAAATCTTAGATTTCGCTTTAAAAACAATTGATGGGATAAACTATAAGTGCCATAGGTTGTCTGATATGACAGAATTTTTCTAATTTTCTAATTCTTAAAGAGAATTAGAAAATTAGAAAAATTAGAAAACTGAACAAAAATCTTCTTGAAATCGCTGTCACGAATTCTGTTTCAGTTTTTTTTGTAAGCCATCTGGTTTTCGAATAATAAATGAATATGCAAGACTTTTTGACCGCCTTTCGTATTTTAAGATCTGTATAATTTGATAGCATTGAATAAGCCTACCTTGTACATTTACACGAGCGGATTTTGAAAGTGCCTCGTTGTTTTTAGCTTTGAAAGTGCACGTCCAATCTCCTGTGTCCATATTGTCTTTAGCATCGGAAATTTCAATGCTGCAATTTTTGGTTTGACTTCCGGTGTTTCCATCTGCGTATTTGTACCTTCCTGATATCACTGTAAAAATTGCATCTTTGTGCCACGTACAATTTACGGGTTGGTCAAACTCGCAGTGTAAAGTAACAGACCCTCCGCTCTTGACCGTAGTACTGGACGGATGTTTGACTAAATTTATTTTAGTTTTTTCAGAACCTTCACCTAGTTAAATTGACAGAAAACATACTTTGCACTATTATAATTTCAGCATTTGCTATAGGCAAAAAATAGGGGAGAGTGGGTAGGAATATTATGGGCCATTTTTCACCTTTTTATTTTTTTAAATTATTCATAAACCATAAAACGTAACAAAATTGTATTCACAAATTTACTGTATACTATTGTGAATAGTGTGCACAGTGTTTGAAATATTTTTTTATTACTAAAATAATAAAAAATAATTAAAATTCCTCCTGCGCGCAGGAGGATTGGGACACTTTTTTAAAACGAAAATTTAAAGGATTATACCACACTAATTTTTTGATTTTAAATTTATTTGCAATAATAAGAACACGCTTTTCCTTTTAGAAGGATTTTTTTTACGAAACCAACAAACTATTGCAAATGAACTAACATAGATGCGAAATGTGTAAATTTCCCGCAATTTTGATTTTCCTCCGCACAGAAAAGGCTGGGGGAAGCTTCAGAATGACATCAACTTTTGTAACCATGCATGTTTATGACTCGTGTATCAGGAAATTTAAAACACACGGTATTCTCCTTTCTTCGCAAAAAATACATTTCAGCTTCTTCGAGTTCATAACCACATTATTTTCCTTGGCAAATCTCACCAACACAAAATCAACAGCTTCAACTTCAAAACAGAAAAAGAACTGTTTGCACGTGCTTAAGACTTCCTGCACATGCTAAAGTTCTAAAAGCAAAAATGCATTGAATTCCAGCAACAGAGACTGTCGCATTCCTCCTGCCACTAGGTCTTTGTCTCAAATACACCGTAAGATTAAAAGAACCAACAAACATCATAACCATCCCATAAAGTGTCAAACTTTATGCACTTTCAAAATTTAAATTATTAACAATGCCCCATTTCTCCTGCGTCCCATTCCTACCCTCTCTTCCCTACGGTAATTAGATTAGATTAAACGATTCACTTTTGCTAAATTAAATTAAAAGTGAACCTGCACTATTGTGATGTTCATGAATGTCTTATACTAAATCCAAATAACAGTAATTTAACAGTACAAATCCAGTGATTTCGTTAAAAAATTTAAAATGCTTCATTTGTATAGTTAGACTACAGTTTTATTTGGATTTAAATTTTTTTCATTAAATGAATGTAATGGAAAACAATTATCAAAATTTAAATAAAATCATTGTTATGTAATTAAAAATAAATACCTGTCACCATGAAAGTCACGATTAAGATGATCAATGCGTATTTCTCCATCATTTCCAAATATGAAAAACTTAGTTCTTGGCAACATTAGTCATTTTGATTCCTGATCTTAAATTTTTGTACTTCTAGCTAGCGTAATATTTCAGACTTGACAGCTTGCTTTCAAGATGCAATAAATACAAAATAAAAAGTAATTTGAGGAAATTTAACTGGTTTTATGATTCATATATTTATCAGACACTATTTTTACAGAATACATCCGTTAGTGAACATAAAGGTTTTGGAATCAAACTTATTTTTGGCTTATCAAATGTCAATAATGCGTGTTGACAGAGTTCAAAGGCAAGTTTCATGAAAACTTTTTGTTGTTTGAAGGGACGTTCCCTTCAGTATTTACTTTCGATATGTTTTTGGTCTCCTAAAGAGTTATTTTTTTTGAAGATAACAGTAAATTAGGAAATGTTGCTGGAACAAATATCCCCTTAATTTACCATAAGTTGGTGGCCAAAGTACAATTTTTGACTTCGTTTATTGACACACAATATGTTCGTGTTATACTGTTTTTCGATATACATTACGTGATATATGTTCGCATTTTTAAAAATAAATGATGTGAACGCGTATTTCCAGATTGTGCCAAAAATGTAGCGGAAATTGGCTACACAACTCTCGTTCGCCCTATGTTGGAATATTGCGCTCCTGTTTGGAACCCTTGCAGGATGGTTCATATTCAGGATATAGAGATGGTCCAGCGTAGGGCAGCCAGATTAGTTAATGGCAGTTATCAACATTCCGCGAGTGTGACAGAAATGCTCCACTCTCTTAATTGGGACTTGTTGAGGTCCAGACGCAAAACGTCATCTATGGGGTTATTCAAACGTTTTAATCTTTCTCTTAATTCAAATATATTAAAGCCTAACGAGCACTCTAGGAGTAGACATAATCACTCGAATCCTTTGACCGAGCTTCATGCCCCAACACGGATGCTTACCATTGGACCTTTTTTTTCACGCGATTAGACAATGGAACAGCCTACCTGGCGATGCTCCTGATTTAGTACAAATTCAATATAACAATGATGTCTAAGTCGCTACTGCCCAAGGGGCATTCTCCTGAAATTGGGTACGATCTCCTGTACCATATGGTATTTATTTGCTGACTGTACGGTACTGAGTTGAATTGAATGTTCATCCAACGGAGAATACGTACTTTATAACAAATGATAACGTGATTTGTACTCCCATTAAGCATGTTTAATTAATTTAATTCAAATGCCTTCCACTCACCACCGAAGTGCGATTTTGTAATTGGGATCGAGTTCAATTATTCCTTAAAATTTTAAAAATACATACTCAAAAAATGTGAAATATATATTTAAATCAATTTATTTTCCAATAAACGCATGTCATAGCAAGAATAACAATAACGCTAGTCCCAAACTCTCATTGAACTTATTCTCCCGTCATCCTAAAAGCCGTTAAGTTAAATTACTCGCATTTCTAACCGCAACTAGTTTCTGCTCTTCTTAGTTTTAATATTCAAAGTGAAAACTGTATACTATCGCCAGATGGCAACTAGGAGAAAAATCATCTTAAAATTAGGAGGACAAAAAATGATGACTCGCGTAATAATAATAACAGGAGATGTCAAAATAGTTTAGCCTTAAATGCATTTCAATTTTCCCCCGAGCTTTTTGTGTTTTTATTTTCTGCCCCTCGTAAAATGTTTTAACTAGACTCTTCCTCTTCTTCCTCGTCGTCTTTAATTCCCTCGTCGTAATCGTCCACAACCTGTACGATAAACATAAGTTTCGATCAGATAAGGTTGGAAGATTCATTCTACGTCAAGTTTGTACGGATACGTTTTTAAGAAAAGGATGTTTCAGCTAAAGGCAATTTACTGACCGTTTCTCCTAATGCTAACAGCCTGCTTTTGTACGTTTCCAACTTGTTGTCCTGTTCGGTTAACAGGATGAGCAGATCTTCCTGTTCCTTCTTGTAGGTTTCTAGTTCTGTCTGCAAGGAAGATTTATCTTTCTCCAATTGGCTTTTTTCTTCCGCCAGTTGCTACAAGTGAGAAACAAAAGTTTGGAATATCTGTTAATGCCTGCCGAAGAACATTTTTTTGTTGTCTTTGTTGAAATTCACTCGAAGACTTCACCTGGTATCTATCGTTAACTTTCGAAAGCCTATCTTGCAAGTCGTTTCTCTCTTGAAGAATAAGAGCATCACTGTTGGAATTTGCAGCCGCCTTCTCGCTCTAAAAATTGAAAATTTTGAACTAGTTTAAAATTTGTACACAGAGCGTGAGATCCGTAGATTAGACATCACGAGACTTCATCAAGAATAGTGACTTTGAGATTACCAATTGAACGCTGTTCGACTCCAGTTGCTTATTCTGCTCCGACAACTTCTCTATTTCTCTTTGTTGCTCCGCAACTAGGTCGTTTAACCTCGATAACTCCGAAGAACTTTCCAATGTAGTTGCACTCGTGTTTTCTTGTAGCGACTGTAAAATATAGAAATAGGTTTCTCGATGAACGAGGTGTTGCATTATAAATAAGTGTTGGATGGTTTCTTTAAATTTTACCAGTGATTCCACGAGGGCGTTTTTTTCCACCAGGGATTTTTTCGTGGTTTCGAGTTCAGTTTCCAACGCTACCAGTCTCTCCCTCAGATGACTATCGTTGGCCGAAACTTCACTATTGGTTGTTCCCAACTGGTTTCCTGAAAAATGTTTCCACTTTTATGAATTTTGTTTTATGAGCTTCGTGGGGAAACAAAAAATACTCCTCAAGATGTAAATTTTTTAACCGATATGCAAATTACTCCTAACGAAACATACAATTTTGGAACACTTTTGCATTCGGAAACCACGCGTTTCTTCGCCATTACCTCTCTGAGCCTTTAGAAGCGAGTTTTGATCCTTAAGCTGTTGGATCGTGGCGCTCATTTCGTCAACTTGCACTACAGATTTTTTGTGCTCAGTTTGAAGGTCGTCCAGCTTGGTTTTCAACTCGTTGAGTTGCTGATCCTGTGAAGCATTAAAAAGAACAATTAGAGCTACTTCTGGCCATTGTCAATCGTTTTTAGGCAATTGAATCTCACCTGTTCCCGTATCAGTCCCTTGTACTGCTGAAGTAGTCCGTGCTCAGCCTCGGTTAGGTTGGTTTCTGGGCCGTTCAGTAACGACTCGTGCGATTTTGGTGTTACCACTTTGATGATAGTGCCTGTAACGAGATGCTTTTCTTAGTCCGGATTCCAATTTTAACTCGATAACAGGATCCCGGATAAATAACTTAATGCAAAATTTACTTGACGATACAATATCAAAAAGTCAGCATGACAATTTTGCAAATAATATCGTTAAATTCTCTACCAAAATTACAATTTTGACAAGACGAGGGCTTACCCTCTAGTGACTTGAAGAGCCTGCAAAACTCGTAGTCGAAGAGGATGTCGTTTGGATCCTGTTGCCTCAACTGCGGTTTGTGCGCCGCTTGACTATAGGCCTCGTGTTTTGATATCAGTCCGAGCTTGTCGAAAAACGTCTCCATGCCGATGCGTTTAGCGATCAACTGGCAAAGGGAATCCCTGCGGAAGAAATGTTATTATTGTTTGAGTCGAGCGAGAAAAACTAAAGTTTGGGAAAATGATTGCGCAAAAGCAACGTCTTACTTGCTGAAGCTTGGCACGGAATCGTCGTTAAACTGCACGCAAATGCCGAAAAGGAAAGCACAAAGGCCCTGGATAAGGACCTCGTGATCATCGCCTTCTGTTAGCACGAGTTGCGACAATAACTTTTCGATCGACATTAAGGAAAACATTATTTAGGTTTCCCGCTACAAAAAGTTCCTCATTAATAATATTTGGTATTTTCAAATATTTCTCATGGTATTCTACAGTACAGAGATTCCGAGATGCCCGTAAAAGGATACATAAGGCACGTTGGTGGGCACGCCGAGGAACTGTGAAACGGCCAGCGTACAGTTGGCCAGCCACGTGCAGAGGAGCATGAGGAGTCCTATGCGTGGCTGCGTCTTTCCGCTCTGCATTAACATGGAAGTGAGCTGGTGCATGAGGAAGGTGGGCGTCCCTCCCGCCCTGTTCACCAATTGCACTCGCAACAGGTGCTCCTTCTGGCTGCTGCTGTCCACCATGGCGTGCATCAGGGCCACGGACACGAACCAGTTGGACAGGGGATCGGGACTTACTAAGCCTCCGCACAGAAGTTGACCTGCCGTGATTGTCCCAGCTAAGTTGACGTTAAAAAAATTAGATTTCCGCCACGACGTATTCTTTCAATCTATAGCAGTATTATTACCTTCTGCAGACGTGGGCAAAAGCGTCTGGACGATCTGCGCTTGTCCCAACTCGTTTTTGAACAAAAAGCACTGGAAGCAGTAAAGGACGGCACAGCGCAGTAAAAACGGTTGCTTCTCGTTGACCATGGACATCAGCAGAACCACGATCGCCGGCCTAAGTGGAGAGGATCGATTAAAACCAGGATTGAACCGGGTGAGCAAACATATATTTATAAAAATGTAACGGTGAACATTGCAAATTTATAAATATATTTTTTTTAAAATTGGAGGGAAAACAGATAATGGACAAACCTGGGAGGGTTACAAGGTGCAGTTACGGAGGCGAAATATTCCTGGTTGCCGTGGTGACCTCTGATGACCTCTGCTACTGTGTTAATTGTCTGAAATCATTTCATGAAACAAAATTAAGATGCCATAAAATGGAATTGATGTACAACAATGTAAAACTGTCCTAAAAAACTTGAGATTTCGTGTGACAGTACTGTTTTGAAAACATCAGATTTTACTGGGAAACATTTCCCGCTGCATTTATTGCAATCAAAATGACAAACCTCCGTTAGTATGTCGGCAGGAACACCACTTGCCATCAAGATATTGCTTAGTTGTTCGAGCAAACCTGATTAAGACGCAAACATTGCTTAGTCAGTTGCGGAAGATGACGTATATATTTTTTAAAACAAAACTGCCGTGCTTACCGCAAGAACTCATCACTTTTTGGCAGGCCGACGTGCCTTGTTGGGGATTACTCGGCGATACTAAGGTTCGAATGATCTGTAGTTAAAATAAAATGAGCATTTATCGAAAATATAAAATTGTGTCGAAAGCGTGAATAAGGCTGACTATCGCATTGACGAACCTGCAGCATCAAGTGAATGTTGCTGACTTTTTGGGCCGACCATCCGGTATCGTTGCCAGTTTCCGACGAACACACGTTCAGAAACGGAGTCAGTCTCTGTATGAAACAACCTTCCTTAAAAAACGTCTGATTAGAAGTGTTCTTTTTCAACAAGCTGAGCAAGAGAACCAGACAATCTTCTACTACGATTCCTACAACATCATAACGATAAAGCAAACATTTTATAGTGGATGGCAGTGGAAATTGTAAGCAGTGTGACAAAATGTATTTATGGTACATTCAAAAGCAAAATGAATAGACAAACCCCCATCGCTGCTTCCTTCCTCCGAAATTATATCGATGAGTCTTTCGAAACCATTCTCGAAAGCCACTATTTTTTGGATGTTGGCATTTCCTCTGGTCAGATGGGTCAGCAAGAGCAAGGCCTTAAGAAATTTAGTGATGGTTAGTATGGAAACTCGGATTTTTCCAACAACTTGTGTTCGCATTTTATCACTTACTTCGTTTCTTATGATTTCGCGGCTTTCTGACAGTAGGTCCATCAACTTGGAAACTCCCATCGGACTGACCAAAATGCATTCTTGGAGCTCTCTGGGCTTGTTAATCAGCAGGCTAACGAGTAGTTTAACAGCTGGCCATCTCACACTGAAGTCAAACTCCTGAATTTTAAAATATTTCTAATGTCAGATTAAATTGTTTTGAAGTTGTCAGATTTGTTGTAAAGTGTGGATCCTTTAGCCCTCACCTCTAATAACGACAGCAGCAAAGTGATGTTTTCGGTTCTCTTCATAAATATTTCTGTAAATTGCACACCGAGATCGTCGGGTACGCGATTCTGTGTTTCTTCTAGAAATTAAATTGTACGAGGATAAATTATAAAAAGGATCGCAAATGACGAATTAAGCTAATCTGGGAAATTTGGCACAGTTACCTTCGAGATCCTCTGCCAGTTCTGCGGAAACCACATTGCAGAGAGCGTCAAGAGCATAACCCACGATTTCGGAAACATTTCTAATAAATTAAATTGAAATGTTTAAATGTTTGTTTGTGGTGACCCTGGCATAACTATTTGCAATACTTTTTTCAAAACTATTTATGTAGTATTACTGTATTTCTTAACTTGTCACGCTAGGTACTCGGTGAGTACAAATTTAGAATCGAAAAATTGTGTCATACTCGTGAAACGTTGGTAGTTTCCCTTAAAAAATGTGGCTACCCGGCGATTTCAATCTTCTCAATCTTTAATGCACTTTCCATGCAGTATTATTGCAGTTTTGCTGCATTTCGTGAACAATAAATTGGCAAAACTCCAGTGATAGCGCAGGGTTTTTTTTTTTCAACTTCTGCAAACTCTGCATTTTCATGCCTTCTCTCTGCAGTATTATTGCAGTTTTTCTGCATTCCTCGAAGATGATTTTGGCAAAGCTGCTGCAGTAAAAGTGCAGTTTTTCTGCTTTTGAAAATATGTAACCATATTAACTATCTAACTTTTACACTTTAAGGACACAAATATGCATTGTACAAAACTGCAGTTAATGCATTCTCTCTGCAGTACTATTACTGCAGTTTTGCTGTTTTCTTGAAAGTTATATGTTTTGGCAAACCTGCAGTAAGCATAGCTTTTTTCTTTGTAGCTCTCAAACAGTCCAGAAAACTGCAGTTTATTTTAAATAAGTGCACTAAAATGCAACCCTGGTAACAGCTGAGAAATCGTTACCTGTCTGTCTCCAGCACTTTGATAAGGGCGTCCATCGCCTGAGCTCCCACTTGCAGTCTAAACTTCTGCTCGATACACAAATAGACAACATTTAAGCTTTGCTAATACTTTTTCTGTAATGCTTATTCATAATATCTATTATTTTACCCTAGATAATGCTTTGAGTGCACGAACAGCATCCCTCCTGTCGTCCAGCAGGGTCGATGTCATCACCCTCTCAACCAGCCTTTCAACCTAAAATGTATCTTAGGTTATCATGGCAATTTCGGTAAGGTTTACGAAAATTATTAAGCCATTTTTGACTCATTTTCTCATTTTTACAAAAACATTTGCCGGTCTTTCAACTGGATTTGTACTCACGCATAACCGGGGAAGCTAGACCTCAACAAGCTGGCGTTTTTGGGAGTTTTAAACCTGTAAACTTACCGTGTCTGCTCCGTCCGGTTGGCTGTCACTTTGGGGAGTTCCCAACACCGATTTTAGGCTGTTTTTGAACATTTCCATCGTGATAATTTTTAGTTTTTCACCCGAATTTTGCGTTATTTTCCTACTCTGACTTTAATGGCCTTGGCCACGTCCAACGTGCATTCGTAATCTAAGCTGAAACCGGAACGAACAGCTTTTTCAAAGGCGCTTCAGTCAAATGACCTTCACATGGACCGCAATTTTTCAAATTTGAATATTTGGAATGTTGCGAAATAGAATTGTAGATATGCAAACATCGCCGAACATTCTTTACGCGACCTCGAATCGCGACATGTAGACGTTTCGACCCTCGTCGGGACGAATGTTCGGTATTATGGCCGAATCTAGCCGATTTCATCAAGTTAAATATAATCGTCTTTAAAAAAGTGAGTAAAATTCATTTGATATAGCCGAATGATCGGCGATGTCTGAACATTCTGATCACAAAATAAATACCATAGATTGGGACATTTCGCAAACGAATGATTCGCGCGAATGTTTGGCAATGTGTGAATTTCGCATAACTTGTTTTGATGGAATTTCGGCGGTTTTTTAGTAGATTTTTTATGCAAAGTAGTTTCAAGTCTCGAAATTTCTCGTTCTTCGGATTTTTTTTCAAGTACAATACATGTGTCTATAGTTTTGTTCGAATTGCACGGAAGTAGATGTTGGGATTTGTCATCAGTACGAAAATTGCATGGTCAGTATATTATTATCGTTTGTTATTATGTAGTTTTCACTTTTGAAAATTTTTTCTTCAAATTTTAAACTAAAATCCGAGAATGTGGAATCTGTATATGTCGGAATTTACACTATTTAAGCTTAGGGGTTTAGTCTCTTTGGTTGCCTTTTAAATTATTTTAATAGATTTTGAGTTAGCCATTTCGTGATAACGAAGACAGATTTGGAAGTTGTACATATATAACCTCCAAATAAAATGTATTCAATAGTAAGTTTTATTTGGAAATTTTATTTTTGCATCAAGTAGTGAAGCTGAACTGAGCTGAATTCCTGTTCTTAAAATAATTCCAAACAAAGAACAATGGAATTCCTAAAGGCACGAGATTAAGAACAACAGCACCAAACAGCACGTGCACGATATTAAGAACAGCACGTGCACAAGACCAAAATCAGCAGGTGCATTGTCTGGGCTCTGTATGGCCTTAGTTGCCTCTGATCCCCTAAACCCCAACTAACCAACCAACAACCTAATAGGGACCTCAAAAAGGCGGCTTTAAGCCTATATATGGAATGTCATTGTCAAAGTATGGCTTTCCCAAGGTATTCCATTGAGGCTAAGTTTACAAACCACTTACAGTACGTAAAGGGACTTACAAATTCCCAAATGAACACAGTTCATGATGTTTAGTTTGCAAATTTTGGCGTGCATGTATAAATAACAAATAAATTGTCAATATTGCATGTCAAACTGAAAAAACTGATCTCATTGAGGTTGCATAGTATACAGTGGAACCTCGATTTACGAACTTAATCCGTTCCATGACCCTGTTCGTAAATGGAAAAAGTTCGTAATTAGAATCAATTTTTCCCATTGCGATCCGTGTAAATCCAAATAATGCGTTCCTTGTCCAAATTTTTTTGTTATTATTATTTTTTTATTTTTTTTTTTTATAATGGTATGGTTTTATGTGTGGAAATAATTTAGTATTCTGTGTGGAATTAAATTTGAACTAAATAGGTCCGAAAAATGTCCTCGTTTGCTCAACACCGCCCTTTCCTCTTAATTCCCCCTTATCGACGACTCTGCCCGATATTTCACATATTTTAATCAGTTTGGTCGACAGGTGCTTAAATTTTGGAGCTCTGCACAACACCAACCTTATCAAATTTGTACGAGGTTCTATAGTGTTAGATACGTTACAAATGCATGGAAGGTTCACGTATAACAGTATTATTAGAAGAAAGCAGTTTAATTACCAAAAAAGAAACCCAGCATCTTTATTATTTAGAATAGATCCAAAACGCGATCACAACTTTCATGTTTAGCTATAATTTGATTTTTTTAATCAACATTAATACGTTTGTGATTCTTCTTAACGCCATATTCACTAAAACTTTGAACTTTTTTGGTAGAACACAAGATTCTTTCCCTTTCGTAAATTGGATTAACGTTCGTAAATCGAAACAACATGTGGTGTCCGTAAATCGAATTGTTCGTAAAAAAAGACTTTCGAAAATCAAGGTTCCACTGTGCGTATATAATATGCATTAACCTTGTAGGATGCCTTCCAAAATATATGTACTTAAAATTTTTGAATATTATCAAACATTCAAAACCAATAACGTCATAATTCCCTCGATAACGACATCAAATATTCAAACCATTTAGCTCATTTGGAATATGCCATTCATCAAATTTCATTTCATGACGCTATTTCAGTGTAATTTAACGTCATAATGCTGAAAGATGATGTTATTTGGTCCATAAAATGTCACCAAAATGTCTATATAAAAATATTTCAACCACCTTGTAATTTAGGTGACAAATATGGTATGTACTGTTTCGTCATTTTATGACGTTGACGTTGCAATTACTAGCAAAATTGACATAATTTGTATACTTAAGATTACCTCATATGTACAAACCTTCCATTGTTGCTCGATTGCGTTATAAAACTAATTTTGGTATATCTAAAGATAAGTGAAAATAACACGGAATATTGCATGGCCCATTTATTTTTATTTATACTATGTAGGATTAAATGACGTCAGTTTCGCTCTTTTAAATTGAACAATTCGCTAACAAGCTGTTTTTTCCAGCGATTCCTGATTACAGGATTTTAAGGATTTAAAATTAAACTTAAGCTGGATCACAACCCTTTCACTTTCAATGGGTGAAATTTTAAAACACAATTACAGCCAAACAAAAAGAGATTCAATAAAAATAAAAATTGGTTAAAATAGCTTGATAAATTAGCAATGGTATGACTTTGGTATGACTCTACCAGCTCAAAGCTGGTAGATTTTTTTAAAATTAATAAACAAGTTTGAAAAATGTCCGTTAATTTGCCCACGCTGCCAGCAGGTGG
>JAQGAE010000972.1:0-27341 GCA_034696685.1 Julus scandinavius | reverse complement strand
GGAGGATGGTAGAGGTCGTAAGTCGGAGGATGGTAGAGGTCGTAAGTCGGAGGATGGTAGAGGTCGTAAGTCGGAGGGTGGTAGAGGTCGTAAGTCGGAGGGTGGTAGAGGTCGTAAGTCGGAGGGTGGTTCAGGTCGTAAGTCGGAGGATGGTAGCGGTCGTAAGTCGGAGGATGGTAGAGGTCATAAGTCGGAGGTTGGTGGAGGTCGTAAGTTGGAGGGTGGTAGAGGTCGTAAATTTGTCAAAGTCTGATTATGAGAGGTTCCACTGTAATCGTAATCAGTACTCTTACTAATGAGTACGATTTGCCCAACTCTGGCTAGTACCCAGTTCATATGATTACCAATTACACGTACTCTACTCGTACTATGGAGTTTGATCCTAGTGTATTAGTAATCAGTACTCCTATTATGAGAACAATTTGTCCAAGTGTGATTATGGCGCTAGTACTCATTTCCTACGACTACTGATTACATGTACTCTGATTACTCTGATTACATGATTCCACTGTAATCGTAATCAGTACTCGTACTCATGAGTACAATTTGCTCAACACTGCTCAATTTAGCCTAATTTGAAGCTTTTTAAGTGTGCAGATTTACATTTAATTTAGCATCTATTGAATACATTACTGACACTTGTTTTCTTGCTAGATACCCTCCACACTTTTCAGATTTCATTATAATATTATTCACTACTTACAGCATTCCACAAAATGATACCGCGAATGATGAAAATCTTTTGAAATGCATTATATAAAACTGGATGGCTTTTCGGTATATTTCAATGACGTGTATATACGTTGTATTTCAATGTGACATTTCATAACAGTCGATATACCAGGAAACATGTTTCCTGACTGTTCTATACTTTATAACTCTGAAATTGCCATTTCTTAAAAAAAACTTCCAATAAACGAGCACTCAGCGCATAGAGTGAGTGGAACAGAAAGTGTCCACTTTCGAGACCCAGAAAGTTCTCCAATTTCGAGACAAGCATGACAGCAGCATCACCTGATTACGCTAGTGACAAAGTGTGGTCACTCACTACGAAAAAGTCAGAATTATGTCCCACAACAAAACATGCATATCAGAAAAAAGATTTGTTTAAATGAACGATTTATCATATATTGCACTTAAATATCATCCTACTGAATTTCCAAAAGCAAATTCGTATTGCATATATATGATTAACGCAATTTTAATATTTTTCTTGAATTATGTTATAGTACTTGCAATTACAGATTAGCAGTAACGACCAACACCCGGTTTAACCGAAATGTATAATAATTTTATAGAATTTATAGTTTGAAGTTCCTGTAAAATACAGTATAGTGTGTGTATTTCCATAAGGAAGTGGAGAGGGAATTTATAAAACTACATTGGTAGAAAATCGTTTAAAAATTCAACATCTGCGTTGTAATTTTATACAAAAGTTCTCCTATATATGCATGCTTTTTTGTAATATCCAACTACTTTTGTAAATTTCCTTGAATAAAAAGTCGTCGAACGCTTTACCTGAGATTAGGGAACTATTGAGATTTTTCAAAAAAAGTAGATGACAAATCAGAATTAATACGACAAGTTTAATTCTTCCAGAAAATCTGGTTTTAGAAATCGTGTAGAAATCAAGATTATCAGAAACAAATTAACCAATTTGTGATCATTAATTGGAATAGAAGATTTCGATAGAACGCGAAATATGATATATATCTTTTGATTGGGGAAAATGTCATATAGGCTTCTAGGAAAGCTATATTTTGCCTATTGAATTCCTATGATATTGAAGCTGTTTAAGTATACGATCCATCATTTATTAGTGAAAGGTCCTAATGATTGGGTACGAATTTTCAATTTTTAGTAAGGGAAAATTTCACCTAAAAAAACGAAAACGTACATTTTCACATTATTGATAGTCTGTGATAGTTTACTCAAATAATAATAAGTATCCATTTTGGATACTTATTATTATTAAGAACAAATCTAAACCGTTTATCAAAATTCCATAAATATAATTCTCAAGTATATTGTTCATGTATTTCAAGCATACAGACTATGTCGAAAATGTGGATGGCATTCAAATTAAAACTTCACCGGATTACATAACTATAATTTCAGGAAAACGTATACAGAGTTGGGCACATTAGCCTTATTACATTTGATAAGCAGGAATAATTTCTAATGATTTTAGCATTTTTGTAGGCGTTAAGAATATTGTAAAACATGCGAAGTAAACCAATTTAGAAATGTTGCATGCTTAATGCTATATTGTCACTGTTATAAGACTGACACTTACATGTAACAATGTCATGTGGTGTTACTACAAACAAGTATGTCATTTTAGAAGTCATGGCGAAAGATGACTGCATCTTAGAAAAGCAATACTAAACGCATTATTGTATGTGAAAATGGCCTCTTCCAGAATAATTGAAAGCGGCCATGTTGGAAAGGCTTATACACCTCACTAGGTATAGGCAGTGTTTATCTGGTATATATGCTAATTCGCTCGATTCTGGTAAAATGATATGGGTCATGTTGACATGTCATGGCTTGAATAATTTGTAATATCTAGGCGTATTATTTTACAGGTATGTATATCATAGGTAATTAGCTGTCATTGCTTGAAAATAGGGTTCAAACAGTTTCGAAATTAAAATTTACAGAATCAGACAGCAAAGTGCTCTATTTGTGCAATATATAGCCAATGAGTTTCAATCTTTTTGAAATATATATATACTAAGCTAGACAATTATCGCTATAACTTTTATGTATAAAAACGTCAGCATTACGTTAAATATAGAATTCAAGATGGCTGCCCACATTGAATTGTATTTTTATATAACGTACTTTATACATACAAGTCTGAGAAACAAAGTATATATTATTGATATAGTACAATAACATTAAAAAATATCTGCAAGTTTGTATTCTATAGTATATGAAAAATCACCTCTGTATCATTTTTTGTATTTAAATGTTTATTTAATAAATATCAAAATTCACCATAAATATTATAACAATGATTTTTTTAAATTTTCTGTTCTCAGATAAGTATAAAAACCAATAATATACCAACACCAATATAAACTGTTAGCATTTATTCAAATGCTATACCCTGTTGATGACATGTACGGTAAATGTCACTGAAGTGTTTTTTAAAAAATTATTATTATTGATATTTCATGACACAGAAAATTAAAAAAAATCATTACTGTATTTTACGGACTATAAGACGCACTTTTTTCTTCAAAAAATTGCCTCCAAAATTTTTTTTTAAATTGCTTAAAAATTAAGGTGCGTCTTATAGTCTGTAGCGCCTTATAGTCCGTAAAATACGCGGTATTATTTATGATGAATTTTGATATTTATTAAATAAACATTTAATTACAAAAAAGTGATGCAGAAATGGGGTACATGGCAGACGACAATCCCGTAATCCAGGACTCACCATGATTTTTTTGTGTGCAGGCAGTGGCAATTATTGTGTCATTATTTGATGTAACCAAATAAGAAGAAATTGCACGGGGTATAAGTCATGTGCTCGTATAGGCCAGTGATAAAATCATGTTCAGATAAGCGCCAAAAACTTAAGATTGACGTAAACATGGCAGAAGAATCAATTCGAAAAAGGTTACAGTATACCGGATTTATAACAATGCTTTTAACTGAAAAATTGAGTTACCTCACATTAACATGGAAGTTTAACAATTGACTTAATGCAGTTTTACATCATGCAATAAAAATTGCATGAGCTTGAGACCGAGCTGCGTCTCAAGTCCCATATGCATACCACAGCTGCACAGGAAAATGACCAAGACGAGCTCAAGACTGTAACAAGACAGCCAAATATGAGACTCAAGCTTGAGATGAAGCTTAGAAGAGGTCAAACTTATAAGCTGCAGTTTGGTGAGCAACTGAGGTATACGGGGGTAAGGCATCACGTGTCTTACTTGATAGTATCAATGCAAATAGTAAATACGACTATACTATAATGTATGATAATAGATACGATGATATTAGTAGATCATATATCACGTGATGATGTCCCTGAAGAAATTTGCATAACGTTAATTCGCCCCATACATTATATTTAAAAACATGCTTAACAACAAATGGTGTATGAATGTATATGTCAGAATAAAATTTCCCTGCATGGTGCACTATTTCTGCCCATTGCTCATCACTGCAGGTAAGTTCCTTCTATAATTGAAGTACCAAATAATCAAATGAAATGTCTTATTTGGATATTTTGCAGTTTTGCTGAGACACACTCAAATATATGCATACCCTAACAGGAAAAACATTTTCAGTCGCCCTGCATGGTGGGCTAAACGTCAGATTATTAATACCATTTTGTAAAATCTGTCGGACAATTTCTCCAACAACGTATTTTTCCCTATAAATTTATATTGCGTCAATGCAGACATCATTAAGGCATGTTTTCCAAAAATCTGTCACATCTCCTGTTAATTACACACCCTTGTTTATCCGTTGTTGTTAGTTGCCCTCAAAAACTAGTTGAAGTTGTTTTGAAAGAGTTGTTGTATTCTTATACAACTAGCCACCACACATATGGTGTTTTATTTGGTTTCAAAATTTCAGCAATTCAGTCAATTTTAGAACACAAAACTTCAGTTGGTAGCACTAAAATGACTGTTCCGACTAGCTGAGGGACCCGTGCATATAAATTAACCTGTATAAAAGCATATTTTTCACCGTTCCCAATCGTATGCATTTAGACAGGTTCTACTATATACAGTATTTGGCACATTATTCGCGAAATAAGGTCCATATCTATGCCTTCAAGGACAAAATATGGCCCACACATAGCTACATAGGCCCATACATGCCCAAATAGTAATAGCTCCTTACATACAGTAGAAAAACGGGTGGTTCCGACAACTGTCAGAGGTCCAATGCAATTGTGAGCCAGTAGCTCAATTGGGAAATATACAGTGACTGATGGACAGTCAACCCATCCAATATCAGTTGTTTCTGGATCTATTCAGCAATTTTGTCTTGCATTAAGCTGCAAGATGATGTCAACATGCATAGTTGACATTTAGAACATCGAACATATATCTGCAGCTATTATTTCTAATAGCACGTGACTTCCAACTACCAATAAGTAGCTAGACAGCCTTTAAGAATCTGGAATGCCATGCTATGGCTGTGACATACTTACTGCCTGTTGGCTGCAGACATCCTTCAGACATTATCGGATCTTTTGCAAAGACTGTAGGCAGAAAAAGTGTGTTGCAAAAGCTGAAATGTTCACACAAGTGAGTAATTAAAGGCTATACGCAGCCGTTCAGTTGTCACGGCGTCACCTAACAGTGGGGTGACGCATTCCTCCCTATAGCTCTTTTTTAGCCCGGGTCATCAACCCTCCCTCGAGCACGGTTTAAGAAAGTGGCGTCCTACCTTGATGACGACGATGTCTCTGGGCAGCGGCGGCTCGCGTGCACTGGTCCACGGCGGAGTTGACTCCGAGGAGGGCCCGGCAATGGCGCAGCAGCTGATGTCCAGCGCGGGCGCCGGTGTGCCCTCGGGGCTGGCAGCGGCGCTGGGGCCGCCCTCGTCGGCACTGTCGGGGGAGGTGGTGGTGGCCGCGCCCTCGCCGCGGTAGTCGGCTAGGCGTTCGGCAGCTGCGGCGGACGCGGCCTCGGCCTTGCCGGCCTTCGTCGCCCTTTTCATGGTGGGTTGGCGACGCGGCGCGTTAGGTCGCGGCGCCCACGTCGCCCATCGTTTCGAACTGAAAAGCGGCGGCGCGGAATTCCGAGCGGAGATTCTCATATGTCGACGACACGGCCGGCGCGCGGCATCGTGGGAAGAGCGACGACCGTACGTGGGCGGCGCGACGAGAATCCGCGGGAGTTAAGGGATAAGAGGGGAGAGAAAACCGCGATGAACAGAACGATGAACGATGCTCGAGTTAACGGACCCAACCGATCGGTGCAAGGATCCTCTTCGGAATCACGTGGCGACGAACTATCGATGCCAATACTGCGGTTCACACTCGCGTTTAACCGCCCTAAAATCTGGTGAAATTTTTGATCGTGACAGTGACGAACGATCAACGCAAGACGAGTTCGTTGGAAATTATCCTATCCTCTCATAAACTGCTCGCGATTAACCACAAGGGAAGTGTTGCCCGGTCGAACTTGTAAATAGACACCGGTGGAATGCTTGAAATAATTAACGTGACATCGATTGGATACCTCAATTAATATTAAGACCAGTTTCCTCTTTAAAATCACTAGTGATCGTATGTCCCGTTCCGATTGATGAGTTGCGGAAAGTTTAGACAATCGTTGCGGTCCTGCGAGGCAGTTTCACTCACCTCTGATCCGTACAATTAAGTCACGAGTAAAGTAAACTTATGCCACTTGCCCTCTCCTTAATCACCCGCGAATGGAACGTGTCATTCCGGGAGAATGTTACTATAGAAGTTTCACTCACCGCCAAGTCCAGACGACAGTTGTTACTATTCCTTAGATGACTGTCAAAAGCAATTTTTTGATGGAAAATGTTAGCAAAAAATTCACTACAGATGGAACGTACGTCCTGTCCCCAGTCACGGAAAATGAGTCCACCGAATGACAGTTTCGCTTACGGGCTTGACAGCCGTCTCTCTCCGCCGAGGACCACGTGGCTGGACGGACAAAACACAGCGAGGAAGTACTGCTTCAAACGCCTTCGAATCGCTAGCGATGGAACGTCCCGTTCAGCGCCTCAAAGTTGCGAAACTTCCCCGCGATCAGTGCAGGCGTTGTCCGGACGATCCTTTCGGCGTATAAGTTCCGTACGAGCCTCCGCCGAATCGCCCGTTAAAATCTTGCGGGTCAGAGGTCGGGCGCGTGCGTGGCATTGAACCGGAAAGCAGCTGACTCGACCCTGAGAAAGTTCGCGGTCCGGGGTGGAATAAGTTAGTTTCCCGGGACTGTCGACGACAGCGTGCCTCACTGGGTGGTCGGCCCTCTGACGACTTTAGTTTGGGGCACCGGTCACGGCGATTACTGGGCGAAAAGAAAATAATAAATAACCACGCGTATCACGTAACTGGTGCGGAGAGTCAGCGATTCCGTAGTAGAGGGGTGGAAAAAAAGATACAGACCGAGATCGAAAACGAGGCTGTGACACACATTCGAAGCTGACGATCGTCGGTGCAACCGTCGAGGCACGCATTCGACGGCAAATGCGATGCGAAGTCGCGGTTTTCGGTGTCCGAGGCTCGGCCAGACGTTGCCCGCAGCCGGGGCGAGGTGGGCGGTGGAGCAGTAGCCGAAATGCGCGGGTTCAAAGGCGAAAAGCGCGGCCCGTGGCGAGCGACGGTCGTCTGCATCCGAGCGACGGAGAAGCAGCTCGGCGGAGGCTGCGCGGCACGAGTTGCGCGGTGGGAAGGCCGTGCCTGGGAATGACGTCGCGGCACCGGGGCTCCGAAGCCCGGGAACGGGGGCGGTGCTTGCGCTGACCAGGCAAGCAGGCGCGCGCGCGCCGCTGACCCCCTTCGGCGTTCCGGGAACTGGATCGGGAGGAGCGTCGTCGAGGATGCAGGAGGGAGGCGGTAGCGACGGCAGGCTGCTGGGGTTCAAAGAGTGAAACGGGGTCGACCGAGGTCGGCCGGGAATCTGGGACACGCCGGGAAACTACGCTCATTGGCTGACGCCGAGGTGGCCGTCTGCGGATAACCGGTTGCGCCATTCTCCGTTGAATTTAATCGGCCATGAACGGCTGCACCTGCAACGAATACGTACGGGCGTACAGTATTTCGTAATGAAATATAGAGAGATTAGAATGGAAGTCTGCAAAATAAATACACTGCTAGACCAATACAGTAATGCAAAAATATGCACTACGTTATAAATGTATTTTAATTGTAACAGTTTCATTTTTTTAAAATAATTAATTGTCCATTCAATGACATGCGTTTCAGTGCATGTAATTTCGCATTATCCGTATATTTGCAACATTGCATAAGTATATGCTTATGGCTTGAACCTGTTAAATTTAATACCGTAACTATATCATTTAGGAAAATAACATTCGTCAGTGATAAAACTCTTATGCGCATATGCATATATTTTGCAACCATGTTCTGCATTATATATAAATTAGTAAACACTTGTATCAGACCCATTCAAAATATTTTATAAGAATATTACTAACTGCACACATTGCTTTGCTACATTTTCTCAGAAATAATAATGCACGCGAATATTAGCGCAATCAAACATGTGGTTGGTTTTTTTTCCAAATAAACGGGAAAAATTTAAGTTTCATCGATCCATGTTGGAGGAAAAACTATCACCCGCATTAGAAGCATCTTCGAAATTTTAATTTCATGTTGCAATGACTTGGAAAGTCAAAGATTTCTATAGTTACTCCTAATGTCGTGATGAAAATGCGTTTCTGATTATATTGATGCGTTGTTAATCGCCAATATTTAGAAGTTATACTGGTGAGACGTTCTTAACAGGTAACTTCTTTAATCGACACATTTTGAATCTTACGACTGCACAGTTTCACCATGGTTGCATCTTTAATCCGTGATTATAACAGTTTTAGAGAAAGAAAAGACTGATTATAATTAAGACAAAATCCAGCTATTTTTGAGAACTATGAGCAAAAGGATATGTTCGGACGACGACATGGATTTGTAAGCTACTAATCCGATTAAAATTAATCGGTGCATAACATCGGAAAGATTGATCCAATTAGGTCCTATTAGGGGGTTTCAAGTAAACTGTAAACATCAAACGTTTAAACAAAATCCTAGTCTCAAAGTATGACCATCTATTTGTAAAAAAGGATTCGATATAAGTAAACTGATACCTTCAACATGTCGCCTTTCAGGGTCATATTTACACCCAATTCTGTTTACACACCGTTTTGAATTAACATATGGGTTTAAAAAACATGACCAATACTTTTAAGGTTTCCTTTTTGCATTAAACTGTTCAAAAACTGGAATCCCCAGGGGATTTCCCCTTAGCGTGTAGTAAATTATCATGGTTTTGCATTACATATTTTTAAACTAAAATTACTTCAAAAATATTAAAACAATATGTATGTATTATATAAATAATGTTTATTTTTAAATTTTCTGAATAAATTTTAGAAAAATTCTTATTTTTTTATTAATAAATCAATTATTTTTTGTTTAATACGGCTCAAAAGAGGAAATCTACTATATCATTTAAATATCTATTTATTATTTAAATGTTTTTTAAAAATATTTTGTGTGTGCCTATGATGACTCAACAGCGGGAATCTCCTGCAAACTTAAAACAATCACAGATCATATCTCCCTAAAATTAAATTAAGATTTCCTTGAAATATTAAAAACCTATTATTTAATTATTGTTTATATCTTAATTTTCTAAATAGTTTTTTTTTGTTGATAAATTTCAATTTGTGACTTCCTTTTTTTGAGGTACAACATTATTTAGAAAAAGTTCACGAGATTGTATTATATACCCCCTTAGTTTCATGGCAAATTGGTAACTAATATTTTTACACAAAGTTCGCTATTGAATTTAGTAATTTTACTTTTTTTTTGAAAAATTTCACCTATACGAAAGCTAGATGGCGCCATCATCAACGGAAGGATTTCATTCCCTAGCGTCTGACATCACTGTCGATCAAGAAAAAAAATTCCCCCGCGGAGCAAAGATGGCGGCTGGTGATTCCAAAGGTGGGATTGAGGAGGTGACGCTTAGTGCAAAAAACCACTTGCAGGCGCTAAACGATGGCCTTTGGCAACTTTTCAGCGCGAAATCCATGGTGGACGTGACGCTCTCATGTCATGGAAGGGCACTCAAAGTACACCGCCTACTGCTGGCAATTTTCTCGCCCATTTTGAAAGACGCTTTATTGTCGGCCTGTGCCGAAGAAGACTCCGACGAAAAACGTTCGTCCCTCGGCGAGGGTGGTGAAAAAACGCTGCTTCTCAACCTGGATTACGTGACCGTCGAAGAGGCCAGCTACGTGAACTATCTGATAGAATTTCTGTACCGTGGCACCGTCACCTTGCCAAAAGAAGGCCTGGAGAGTCTTTTGCAGACCGCCCGGGTTCTGGCAGTCCAAGGTCTGGTGGATGCCATTGAAGAGTTCATCGACGACGAAGGGGCGAGGGTTAAAGGCCGACAGGTCAAGGGCCACGCCGAGGATGATGAGGCAGGCAGCAGCGGCCGGGGAAATCCGGTGGCGAACAACAGAACAAAGCGCAAACGCAAGCGAAAGCCCGTCAAGGTAACCAAAGTACTGGAGGATGAGGAAGACGAGGACGATGTGTGTGACTACGAGGACCGTCAGAGGTCCGTGGTCGACCGGACCCGAAACCGCGTCCGCATGGTGCGCCGAGCCTCCCTCCGGGCGATGGAGCTAGCCCGGATCTGCGAGATGTCATCTTCAGAGGAGGCCACAACGGACCAGCATTCCAAATCAAAGTCCGCCGCCGGATCCATGAGCGAAAACAGCGACGTCGACATGCCAGATGATCCGGCCCCATGCGACGAACAAATGGGTGACGAGAACGATGAAAGGGAAAAGCAGGAAGAAGAAGAAGAGGGAAAGGTGGACAGGGAAGAGGTTGAGGCGAGACAAGATGAGGAAGAAGGTGAAGAGGATGCAGTCCAGGATAAGCCAGAAGCGGCCCCAGTGCCAAAAGGCAAGCGAAGTGCAAAAAAGTTGCAGCGTCGGAAGCCCCGACAGCCTAAAAAGGTGTTGCTCCAGCAGGGGGATAAGGGCGAGTCGAAGCAGTCGTCGTCCAAGGAGTACCGCAAGATATGGCGCCAGACTAGACCGGTGATGCAGTGCCACTACTGCGACTACGAGACACGGGACAAGACTAGCTATAAAAGCCACATCGCGCGGCACGACCCATCGGCGGAGCGCTTTAACTGCGACATTTGCAGCAAGTCGTTCCGCAGCAAGAAGGGCATCAGGTGCCACATGCGCGGCCACGGCAACCCCGAGTGCCTGCACAAGTGTACGCACTGCGAGTTTCACACGCCGCAGAAGTGGAACTGGCTGCAGCACTTGGCTGTGGTAAGTGGGATGATTAACTGAAACATGTGTATTGATTGAAAGCAACAACAAAAAATGCCAGTTTAAAGGCTAAGGGCTCTGTTTGAGATTGTGAAGAACCTTTGACCTTGATTGCCCAACCACTTAGTGACTGCATAAACAATATCAAATTCATGCTTACCGTAGTTATGTCATGTCTAGCCATCCAAACGACAATTCATCCAGCATTCCATGTTTTTTTCCAGATCCACAAGGTCGACCCAGAAGGAAATCCGCTTCTGGAGAACATCAAGTGCAGCCAGTGCCAGTTCCAGTGTGTCGCCAATCACCAGCTAAAGGCCCACATGCTGCGGCGGCACACACTGGACAAACCTTTCAAATGCTCAGAGTGCCACTATTCCACGGTGATCAAGCACGAACTTGAAAAGCACATCAGCATCCGGCACAAGAACGAGCGCTTCTACATGTGCGACAGCTGCGGCTTCCGCTCGCAGACGCAGGGCGGTCTCACCCGTCATAAGCGGAGCCACACCGGCGAGAAGCCCTTCAAGTGCGACCTGTGCCAAATGTGCTATGCCGATCGGGGGAAACTGAAAATCCATCTTCTGCGCCACACCAGCGACGAAAAGCCTTTCGTCTGCCACCAGTGTGGGCACGCATGCCGACGGAGAGACAATTTGCGCATGCATCTGAAAAGGTAAAGTCGGGTCGTTTCTCGTTATCGTATAAAGAGTGCAAGGAAATTCAGAGTAGATACGCAGAAATCATACTTTAATCCACTTTCTCGTTTTTCCATAGAATTCACGGAGCCGTTCTGGAATCAGAGGGCAACAGTCGATTCCATAACTACTCGCCTGCCTTTCCAAAGCAGGAGCTGTCGCACCAGTCATTTCCACATCACAGCCAGCATTTGGAGAGTGTCGAGGGAGAGATGATCATGCCGGAACTAGGCCCGGAATCCTCTCTACAGTCGCAAAGCGTCCACGTAGAGCAGTTGGTAGTTCTTCCGACCATACCGGACGGCCTGCAGTGTTTACAAGATGATCACTGCCTGCAGATCGTGAGCGTGGGCGACGAGAACGGACTGCACGTGGTGCGGGACAGTGGCTGCAGTCTTCTCCAGGCCGTGACGGGGGCCCTAGACTGTGCCAACAATGCTTCCAGTCACTTAAATGCCGTGGCAGATGACGAACAGCAGTGTTCCGTGCTTCACATCCTGCCTACTGCGGCGGAAATGTCATAGACATGTTTGTAGATTTCACACTCTTCGCCATTTGTCATAAGAGTGCCTGCTTACCGCATAATAAAAACTCGCAGATTTTGTTCTCCTCTGCAAAATCGCCCGTGCCACCGTCGTCCAGTATTATCGATACCATCTATCAAACAACGTGTCGTCGATGAGGTAGCCCAGTAGTGCAACAAAGAAGGCTATGTGTCATGTCAGTTAATTGATTTACTGGTTTTTACTATCCCGTACCATACAGCCAATCTGCTGAATAAAATTGGAATATCTATTGAACACTGTTCTTGTTTCTCTGCAATTCTAAAATGATAGAAATTATAGTTATTAACTAATCACAAAAGTATTGTTTTTTTAATCGACTACAACGAATTGAAATCAGGATATGATCATAACCATATTCAGTTCACAAACTATGTACTGTATTTTACGGACTATAAGACGCACCTGAATTTTGGAGGCAATTTTTTGAAGAAAAAAGTGCATCTTATAGTCCGTAAAATATGGTATTTCTTGTTTACAAAAAAAAACGATTTGTTTGTGATTGGGTAATGATTTTTCTAAATGGGAAAACATTAATTTTGAATTGATTCTACTATACGAGAGTCCACCAACGAAACTTTGGCCATATGCACGACGGAGTAATAAAATCTGAACGATAGTAGAGCTTAAAACAAACTGCTGGTCACAATAATACAGCTAAGATTATTTTTTATAAAATTCACTACATAAAAATACGTTGGGTGCACCCTGTATACTTCATCCTCTAGCTAGAGCAGCATAGGGGTTGAAGCAGACCATCTTGCAACTTTGAAAAATTCACAATTCAAAATCTAAAATAAAGTCTAGCTGCTCTAGCAAAATGGTTCAGCTTAGGACTCTGAGAAATATAGCTGTTGGAGGGGCATTTGTATGTCTTGGTACTGGATTGTACTTTCAAAGCAAGATCCAGGGCAGGTTTCGACAAGCTCAATATTACAAAGAATCATTTAGAATTCTGAGGCAGAACAGGTAACACCATACACCTCCACTTTTTTACTCTTATGTCGCTGTACGTATTTTACTATAATGCAAAATCGTTATCTGTAGACTGAATTTATTGTTATCTCCAGGTGCTCACCTGGATATATTTGTAATAATCTGACACATTTTGCACAAAACCTATTTAGGAAAACCCAAAATGTACATCAAGACATTCGTTTGCAATGATACCAGCATCCCATCTCAACATTTTCGATTTTATAATATCAAATTAAGTTTTGAATTATCTCTTGAAAAATTGTCCTTAAAGTGGGTTTGGTCCAACAAGTGTAGTCGTAGTCACATGTAAGTGTGTGCCATTCGCTGAGGCCTACATACCATTCCATCAAAAACATGACAACTGTCATCAGCGACTTGGCACAGGCAGCTAATACACCAACAAAAACTTTTTCTAAAAATTAAATCTGATTTTTCTCCATAGTGCTGTGGTCGAGATGCTGGGATCGCCAATCAAAGACGGGGTTGTTGATTTGGCAGACATGGAAAACAATTACGTGGGCGACTTGAGTGCTCGGCTGAAAGTGCCGGTGAAAGGCAAGCTCAAGAAGGGAGAGTTATACCTTTATGCAAGCAGATGTGAAACAAATACTCCATTTACTGTTGACCGCTTGGAACTAGCCTTTAAGACAGTACCTAACCGTCGATTGCTTGTGTATGATCGGACTAAGGAACAACTGACAAAAGACCCAACAAGTGAAAACTGACTTAATGAATCTGTACATATTTATGTAGGTAGATCTAGATGTTGAAATAAATGGTTCCAGCTGTTAACTTACCATTCATTAATTTCTTGATCATGATCCAGGCACAATGGACAAAATGACCAACAACGAAAACTGTATTTAACTACCTATGAAGCTGGTCTGTTTTGTCACGATTTTACATAATTAATCGTAACAGGAAAAGTATAATATTTAGAGGTCATTCAGTTTGTATGAATTACTAGTACAAGTCAAGGAATTTATGGGACGTCCTCTATAATCTGACAGTAAACTCACAAAATCATTTTCGGACACCCTGTACTTTCATCCTTGATTGGACAACGCCCTAACTTATTCCCGTTAGTGCCACAAAAAACACAATTTCTATGGAAATTTGTAGAAAACTTTCGAAAGTTAGTAATTAGTTGAAATCAGGATAATGAACCCACAGCTATCTTAAAATGGTAGTTCCCTGTTTGGGACCCAATATGCCAAGTTTGGTAGCACTGTCAATCCCACACCAAAATAAAGATGGCGGCCGGCGACTCCAAAATTGAGGTTCAGGAGGTGACTCTGAGCGCCAAGAATCACTTGCAGGCGCTGAACGAGGGCCTCTGGCAACTTTTCACAACAAATTCCATGGTGGACGTGACTCTGACATGTCACGGTAAGTCATTGAGAGTCCATCGCCTGCTGCTAGCCATCTTCTCTCCCATTTTGAAGGACGCTTTACTGTCGGCCTCTTCAGAGGAGGAGGAGGATGGCCAAAAACGGTTGGCCATCGGAGAAGGAGGTGAAAAAACACTTTTTCTCAACTTGGATTATGTGTCCTCTGAAGAAGCTGGTTACGTACACTATTTGGTTGAATTTCTGTACCGTGGCACTGTCACCCTACCCAAGGAGGGCCTGGAAAGCCTGTTGCAAACAGCCAGGGTTCTGGCAGTCCAGGGCCTGGTGGATGCCATCGAAGAGTTCATTGACGGCGAGATGGCAAGGGTCAAAGGTCGTGCTGGAGACAGTAAGGAGTCCTGTACTGCCGGTAGAAATCTGCAGGGCAACACCAGACCCATGCGCAAACGAAAGCCTGTCCAGTCTGCAAAGATGCAGACAGATGACGATGACTTTTGCTACAAGGCACGACAACAGTCAATGGCCGGCGAACTCCAAGATGGCATTGGAATGGTACGACGATCGTCACTCAGAACGCTTGGACTTACAATGCCGACGGTTGAAGAAACCTTGGAGGATAAACATCCGAAATCAGAATCTGGATCCACAAGCGAACACAGTGATTTGGACATGCGGTGCGATTCTCTTGTGTGCACGCCAGAGCTTGACAAGGAAGAAAAGCTTGGCCAAGAGGAGGAAGAATCTGTTCTGGAACTAACGTCAAAAGAGGACATGAACGCAAAGAAGCGTCAGAGGAGAAAACCCTTGCAGCCCAAGAAGGTGGTTCGCGAGCCAGAGAAAGACAAGGGGGAGACCAGAAGAATATTCATCAAGGAGTACTGCAAGATATGGCGGCAGACCAGGCCGGTGATGCGGTGTCACTATTGCGACTACGAAACGCAGGACAAGGGTAGCTACAAGAGCCACATTGCGCGGCACGACCCTTCGGCAGAGCGCTTCCAGTGCGACATCTGCGGCAAATCGTTCCGCAGCAAGAACGGGATCCGTGGTCACATGCGCAGTCACGGCGACCCCGACTGTCTGCACAAATGCACCCACTGCGACTTCCAGACTCCGCAGAAGTGGAACTGGCTTAAGCACCTCGCCGTGGTAAGTGGATTGCCTCTCACCCAAATATCAAAACTGATGGAATGTTGGTATATGGATGTTATAAATATTGACTATTTTTGTGGTAGATTCACAAGGTCGATCCAGATGGCAAACCTCTTTTGGAAAATATTAAGTGTGACCAGTGCCAGTTCCAGTGCGTGGCCAACCATCAGCTGAAGGCCCACGTGCTGCGGCACCACACGTTGGACAAGCCGTTTAAATGTACAGAGTGCGACTATGCCGCAGTGATAAAACACGAACTGAACAAGCACATCAGCATCAGCCACAAGAAGGAGCGCTCCTACGCATGCGATATCTGCACATTTCGCTCGCAGACTCAGGGCGGTCTCACGAGACATAAAAGGACCCACACTGGCGAAAAGCCATTCAAGTGCGACCTCTGCGAAATGTGTTATGCCGATCGGGGAAAACTAAAAGTCCACATATTGCGCCATGCGAGAGAAAAGAAAAAACAATACAGCATTATTGGTCGTGGCCACGATCCACTCGCGACGTGAACTCTTGTTGCTTTTACTATGATGCTTTAGAACAAAATTCGTTCTGTACTAAGAACAATTATGCAAATTAACTGCCGGTCGAAATGTAATTTATAACCTGACCGAAACGAGCCCCCGGTTATTCACATCTTATGGAGTGTGATTGATGTAGATTTCTAAGGAGAGATACACCTCTACCTCGCAATACGGCCTTTTTTAATTATGTAATTACAGAAAGGGACCAAAAAATGTGATAAATTGCCCCAATTTGCACAAACAAGGTTGGATTTGGCTAAAAATAAAACAACTTATGGGTTTCGCTTCGTTTAAGAAGGAAAAAAAAATGAAAATCACAATGCAGAAATAATTGATTCGTTATACGGCTTTTTCGCATTCCGGCCAACTTTTCCGGAACTTATCTAGGCCGTAAGGCAAGGTATGGGTGTACCTAATTTTTGTATACTTATATTTATGAATGCAAAAGACCTAGAGGATGAAAATAAATTCCTTAAACACTTGGGGCTTACCATATGCAGTTACTTATTAGTTATTTATACATGTACAGAACGTGTGGAATCATAATATGAAAAATATGTATTTTCTCAGAAATTACTTACAAGATTTTAAAAGATTAGGAACTTAGTTCTTCGTCCTTCCAATTTCGCCATGTTTCTTCCACATTTCAATTGCCTGATTGGCTATTAATTCCGATGCTTCTTCGGTTAGCTAGAAATTAAATGTCTATATTAAATCGTGGAAAAACAAATATAACAAACTAAAACAAACAATGTTCATGCTCGTATTAAAAAATCAAGAAAGAGCCATATGCATGCTTATCTTCTAGCACCGTCAATCTTAGACAAAAATAAAACCTAGGCCAATGCTTTTATGTTAATTTGGCTATCTATTTTTGGGCTGGTATTTCTCCAGATTACTGTAATTCTGCTTAAGATGAATCTTACCAGAAATATGTACTTGTTGACTTCTTGTGGCGACTCGTAACTCAAGATTGGACGTCTACAGGTCATTAGGATGGCGACTCCGACATATGGAAGAATCTTGCAAGATCCACCGATAACTTTATCCCAAATTCTATTTGAGACAATGTGTTATGCATTCTGGAGCTTGTATAGCGAATATAGCAAGAATGTTATCGAGGATTTACTTCTCTAACAACTTGTCATGCAGAGTTCCAGCAAAGCAACGGTTCAGCCAGGACTTGAAGGGTAACAATCGGGTAGCGTTGATGTGCTCCAAGTGATTGTAAACCTCCAAATCTTCTTTTTTCAGCAAGGCTATGAAACTTTCATGCTGTGACAAAACAATATTAGTTATGTGAAGCAATCAAGGTTTTAACAACCAAACCAGCCTAAATTATAAACACACCAGCAAATTGCCATTTTCCTTGACTTTGTGATGATTCTTAATGAAATTTCTCGTCAGCCAATACACGTCCAGTTCGGAGTTAAATATTTTACCAAATGCCAAAGTAACTGCCAAGAAGTCTTGATTTTCTTCCTCAATAAACTATCATAAGAAAGTGTTAAATAAATTCAGCGAATTTCTTAAAAATGTAAACTTATTAATGATCACATACTTGTGTTTCATCATTTAATTTCAGCTTTCCAGTTTCCAAAAGGTACATTTTGAGATTTACTTCAGATTGGGGTGTATCATCGTTTATTCTCCGTGTGATTCTGAAACATGAAAAACATTCGTTAGCACATCACTACATTGAGATAATTATGTTCACAAGATAATTATGTCTCGCACTTAAGAGCATGTATTAAGTCGTCAAACTGTTCCTGCCTCTGCTTCAAAACAAATTCTTGCACATCTTGATATGGTGGTATCACACCTAGAAAGGGACACAATCAATATCCCTAAAAAATCTCCACACAAAAAATATCGACAGGGTAATTATGCATTTGCAATTACCTAACATGACCTTCCACACAAAACAACGATGCATGGCAGGCACGGGATACCGCAAACAAAATTGAGATAATTTTTCCAGATCCATAGGTCTTTCATTCAACAGAATTTCAATAGATTTTTTTTCTTCAACGCCTCGAAAACCAAACTTCTCATAATAATATGCTCGAAAATTGCGCTTGTCGTCGGCCATGTCTTTCTTTGAAGTGATGTAAAAAGCAACAGCACTGCTAGAAATCGGAAAATTTAAATTCATTTCAGTAATGGAATTCTAAAAAAAAAATCAATAAGAACCATTTTTGCTGAATTTACTTTCATCAGACAATGGCATCAAGGGGAAGCTGCATATAAGTATCTTTACTTTTCGGATCAGAAATGTTATTTAAATTTATAATAATTAAGTGGCCATAAAGTCAATCATTTTAATGGTGGAAAGAAAACCAGCATTCCAATAGGTTTTTGAAATGTAATCTATTGGTAAAGGAATAATCAGCAGGTAAATAAAATATACCTCACTGAATTGTATTTATTATTGAAACAGGTGGCCATAACGTAAATGGAATGTCATAGGAATGCCATAATTTGCTTATGGAATTCCTTTGCCCAAGACTGCCAAATTAGTGTCAAATTTGGTAGAATTGACAAAATGGGAATTAATCACTTGTCATATAAGCACATTATCCTTCCAGAATTTAGTTACTTCCAACATATATAGATTTCAACATCTGAAGATTTGAAAATGCGGATGCCAAAATGGCAGCAAAATGTTTCGCGGAATACATCGAGAATTACAACATTAACTGTCATAATTCCCAAAAATGCATACATGCATGACATCCGAAATGTCATATATTATTTTCAAATACTGCTAACAACTTGTCTAAATACAAAATAAATCAAATATATACTTTACATACTTCAACACAAATACACAATCAAGACTCAAGATTCATCCCGCCAGATCTGATGTATATTGAAGTGAGCTGTGTGACCAAATCAAAAATCAATCAAAATGTAGCAGACATCCAACATGAGTTAAGCCGACAGTCGTGTTGAGTTAAGCTTGATGACATTATTTGCGAACGACATCATTACGGTTCGGCTATCGGCTTATTGCGTGCTGTCAGTGTTTGCACCTGCATCGTTCTCTTAAAAATCCCTACGGCAGCCATATTATATTTAAAAATGGCGGACCAAAAGTGCGAAAAGGTAACGCTGAAGAGTTTGAATCATAAACAACAGCTATACTCGGAAATCTGCCAGTTTTTCGACGACAAATTCATGGTGGATATCGACGTCACATGCCACGGTAACCAAACGAAGGTACACAGCCTTATGCTGGCCATATTTTGTCCGATACTTCGAGAGTCTCTGGTGTCCCTCAGCAGTGGTTTAGAGACCAAAGACAATGTTGACAACAGCAACCCTACACTTCGTTCCCTCAATCTGGATTATGTGGCCGGTCGACCAGAAGACATGAACTACCTCATTGAATTCATATATAGGGGTGAAGTGGCAGTACCCAGTGACAGGCTTAAAGGCTTGCTTGAAACAGCCAGTAGTTTGGGGGTTATAGGACTGGTAAAAGCCATTCAGAAAATCACTAAGGAGCCGCCAGATGCAGAGAAAGTAGGTAGTGAGACTATTGAGGTCAGTCCAGATGTTCATGTCGCCCTAAAACGACCCGGTGCAAGGGGTAGGCCTCCTAAAAGAAAACGACAGTTTGGTATAATCCCAAAATTAACATTAGCTAACAAGGTACAGAAACAAAGTACTGCTGAAAGCCTTGAGAAAGAACCTGTAGCAGCAGAAATAAAAGAGAAGCCAGTCAGGGTCCAACTTGAATGCTCACTGCCGCCGAAAAGAAGATTCCGTCATATCTTAGAGAGAGAGAATGCCATTCAGCAGGCATTATCTGCTAGTAATGATTGTCCCGAAGGCGTAACCATCCACATCAGCAGCAATACTGAATGCGTGGATGATCGGACCAACTGCACCAGCGATGACAGTATCATAAACGAGAGTGGGGCGATTAGCGAGGACGCTGCAGCCGGGCAGGAGGTGGAAGGCGGTGAAACCGATGAACGATCGCCAGACATGGTCGGCAAAAAAGAAACGAGCTTGACAAAAAAGAAAGTCGTTAGAAAGAAAAGGAAGCAGGTGCCTAGCACCGAGTCAAAGACAGAATCTCGCAAATTGTGGCGTCTGACTCGGCCCGTGATGAAATGCGACCACTGCGACTATGAAACACGTGACAAGGGAAGCTACAAGAGTCACATCGCCAAACACGACCCAGAAGCCGACCGATTTGTTTGTGACGTTTGCTCCAAAACTTTCCGCAGCAAGAGGGGGTATCGGTGTCATACCCGATCGCATTACGAGCCGGAGCAATTGCACAAGTGCTCTCACTGTGAGGTACAAAACTTTAATGTCTTCCAAAAAAATGTGATCTTATAAAGAGATTAAAATTTACCAAATTCATCCATGCTGTACTGTTGATGCGCAGTAATATAGATTTTTGACAAATTCAGGTTTATTCAAAACAACTTATATATATTTTTTTCACCCATTTTCTAGTTTCACACTCCTCAAAAATGGAGCTGGTTGCAACACCTGGCTGTCATCCACAAGGTGGACCCCAAAGGTAACCCTCTGTCGGAGGACATCAAATGCCCAACGTGCAACAAAACTTTTGTTGCCGAACATCAGCTGAAGGCACATCTGATCAGAAAACACACTGTGGACAAACCGTACAAGTGCAATCAGTGTCCCTATGCCAGCGTCATAAAGTACGAGCTCGACAAGCACATCAGTATTAAGCACAATAACGAGAGGAGGTATATGTGCGAGCTCTGTTCGTTTCGCTCTCAAACTCAAAGCGGTTTCGAAAGGCACAAGCGAAGCCACACAGGTGAATACCACATAAATATTTGTAAATATTCTATTTCACAGTAATGATTTGCTAATATGAAATTCTTTCATACCTTCCTCAGGTGTGAAGCCCTTCGCATGTACCATCTGTGGAAAAATGTATGCCGACAATCGTAAACTGAAAAGCCACTTGCTGCGGCACGAGAACGACGAGAAATCCTGGGTGTGTCATCTGTGCGGTCATGCCTGCCGTCGGAAAGACAATCTCCAGATGCATTTGAAGAGAATCCACAAAACGACAATGGATAGCGGCAGCTGCGAGCCTCAAGATCAGTCCAAAGATCAAAACTCTGATTCTGTCCTGCTGCACCTTGGGGACCCAACCAACTGTGCCAACATCACGCTTTGTATACCAAATTCGCCGCAAGAGATGGTATACGATGCTATGAATCCTTCTGCGGACACAACCTCTGTTGCCATCCATAACTTGCTGGTATACGAGGAGGACAACGAGGCTCCCATCTACAAGGATAACGCGGGGGATCAGTTGGCTATTAGTGAAAGATCTGAGTTGCAGTTTGCCGTGGTTGTTGAAACCTCGGATTAATGCTCAACATACTTTGCGGATGCGATGGCGTCCAAGTTATAAACGAATTTGTTTATCGACAAGAAATGCATTACCTACAATTAGTAAAATGCACTTTTAATTACATTTTTTGTAAAAAAATATATTAACAAGTCACTATTAAAGGAAATGTTACTGTATTGGTTATAGCTTTGTTAATTACTTTTGTACAATAAAGTTGCTTTAAGTATCAGATACTGTAGTAATTTGTGGACACTGCATATTACCAAATGTACAAGATTTTACATTCGCAGTTTGAGAAATAAACAAAAAAAAATAGCTGAAACCTTGGTCAAATTGGTTCAAAGCACGATTTTTTTAAATATTCAGCACATGTGGGAAAATATATTCTTAAAATTTGAAACTAAATACAATTTCATAAAAAGTGCTTATTTTGAACATCTTATTTTTTAACCCGAAACAAATGAAGATATGAAAAGGATAAATTTACATAAAGCAATTTGATGAAGCATGTAAATAAAACAGCAGTTCCCACAGTTAGAAATAAGGTTACAGAATATCTCAAAGTTTTGATATTTTAAAACGGAAATAAGCATAATGCAACATTAAAAATGAATCATATAAAACATTTTTTTGAGCCTTGAAGCATACTATCTCAAGGTTAAGGTTTTTCTGATCGATTTTTATTATATGCATATGCAATTTCCACTTTAGAGTAGTAAACGGAAAATTACCGTTTTTTTGTAAAAGCTACTTTTGATATTATTTTCACGTGAGATCAATTTGATTGTTTTACGCATCCCCATGGTTTGAATCTGCAGTTTATTTTACTCAACTTAATTACTAATATCCCTATTATATTTTATTTGTAATCTCATACATTTTGTCTTGATGGTCCAAATATAAGGAGGAGGGGGGAGTAAACTGAGTACAATTTCATAAAAAGTGCTTATTTTGAACATCTTATTTTTAAACCTGAAACAAATGAAGATATGAAAAGGATAAATTTACATAAAGCAATTTGATGAAGCATGTAAATAAAACAGCAGTTCCCACAGTTAGAAATAAGGTCACAGAATATCTCAAAGTTTTGATATTTTATAATCACGGTAAACATGAGACGTAATTATTTAAAACGGAAATAAGCACAATGCAGCATTCATAATGAATCGTATAAAACGTTTTTTTTTTAAGCCTTGAAGCATACTATCTCAAGGTTAAGGTTTTTCTAATCGATTTTTATTATATGCATATGCAATTTCCACTTTAGAGTAGTAAACTGAAAATTACCGTTTTTTTGTACAAGCTACTTTGGATATATTATTTTCACGTGAGATATATTTTATTGTCTTACGCATCCCCATGTTTTGAATCTGCAGTTTATTTTACTCAACATAATTACTAATATCTCCATTATATTTTATTTGTAATCTATCATAAATTTTGTCTTGATGGTCCTAATATAAGGAGGAGGAGGGGGAAGTGTCAAACACAATTTTAGGTGAAGTAGGCCACACATTTTATCGCCAAAATTACTGAGTGCTATACTCAGGAAGGTGTGCAACAATCGTGTTATGTTTGTTGCTGATCTAATATTAGATTAGATCTTCATTGAACATTGGTGCTAAAGGAAATTGTGAAATATTGTACTTCCTCAATAGTTGCTTTAGCATGCATAAGTTTCTAAACTTGTTTTTGGCAAAATTAGTTCAGTGATTTAACGAGTTCATTTTCGGTAAATTAAATTTCAAACATTTTAGAAATTTTATAATTGCTTCACATTTGTCAAATTTGCAAAATTGATTAATGCTTTAGAAAATACAGCTTCGTTTCCCATCATTTATTACATTAATTTTAGAGATTATAGGTTTAAGGTGCGTTTTCACGTGAAATTAACTCTCGCGAGTTTTTCACAAAATGTCCCAAACTTAGCTCTAAACTTAAAAAACAACTTGAGCATCTCCTCAATGCTCTGCTGCTATCCGGGAAAGGCCATCATCATGGCGTTTTTTGCTATATTTTTGGCATAACTCAACAGCCGCTCTCAGAATTCGAACATGGTTCGTATTTTGCGAGCTGCTATCAGAGACAGCTCTCGAACAGTAGCACTCGTTTTTTTTCACGTGCTATATTGAGAGAACTGCAATCGAGAGCATCTCGAGAGTTTCTCTCACGTGGAAACGCTTGTCCGATAGCAAGTGCATGGGGCCTTTAAAACATTAGATAAGTCCATAGGCCCTATTTGTATCCTGGCAACCAATATTTGTAGACGATAGTTATTTTATATCATGTCATAATCACTTTATATGACAATAGTGATCAACACAGTGATTTTCATTCGGTTTTAAGGGGTCTTCCGTGTCTTATAAACGGATTACAATTCAAAAATTGGCTATTTTCCTAACACAATCAACTCGTTAATGTCCTAGATGTTCAGATTTTATAGCAAGTCAATTTGAAATTTCCCCCTTTCTGATTCATAAGGATTTTCTTCAAGAAGGAAGAATATGTGTCTAAGCTCAATTTTCAGTCTCATTACTCATGACAGTAACAAAAATACTTCAGTTTTAAAAAATTGAATTTCAAGTATAACTTGGTTTTTTCAAAACCAGTAACGTGTCTGCCTCAGAACAAAAAAACTTGTGCACCAGAAAGTGGGCTACATTCCCCATTAAGTATTGAAAGGGCCAATTTAGCAAATGAATCCATTTCATTCAATTCGGACTGAATGCAATCCTCCTGCTCAACACGATTACAACAGCACTAATTGATCATTAAATTATCATTATGGCAAAAATAAAATGCCCATTTAAAGATGTATGAACCCACGTCCTAAGTAGTACAGGCTTGGTGGAAGCGAATCACTTCCCTTATTGCTTGTGACAAACCCAACATCCTCTCTTATAAGAAATTTTCGCAAGAAATCACTGACTCATAAAGGAGAGAAAAGTGTTGTTTAAAACCAGGCCAAAGGACGTAAGTCCGCACAAATTCTAAGGCCATCCTCTGGAAACTACCGGTTGAAAATCTACTCAAAATTTCAATTACCTGTAATCATGATTTCCAGACTAATTTTAAAGTATCTGTTTCAATGTTACATCATTCTGCTTTTGAATCAGTGCCTGATTTTGGATGCAAGGAGCCTGGATGAACAGACAGAAGGTAGGTGTTTATCTTATTTTGTCCAACATTGCACTAGCAGAGATTGTTAACTTTGTAATGGAGATGAAGTACCAGAAACAATTTTCGAGTAAATTGTGTAAAGAACATGAACATTGTGTATAGAAACATTTGGACTTCCACGAGGTTGTGACTTTCCAATTTTGAAAGTTCCACAAAATACTTGTACATCATCATTATCAGCCCGATGACAAGTAGGGCCCTAATGAAGTGGGCCCTCATTAGACATTTTGCTAAAATGTAATTGCACAGTTTTTCTACTTACATATTTGTTAAATTGAATTTATTTCTAATAAAAATGAAATGATAGACTTGTATAGTATAGTTGGTGGATGGGCTCCCTTTGTATCCATGACAACGAATATTTTTGGACCCAATCCGTTACTGATCATCAAGATCACAGACCCCCCCGTTGATGTATGATGCCTAAACAATCCATGAATTGTATCACGTCAGAGCTGTTGTTATAAGTTACAAGTTGTTAAAAGTTAATATTTGTAGCTTAGATTTTTACCCACAAAATTATCCTAATATATACTAGTGTTTCTTATAAAAATTTCTCAGAATGGTCAGGAATGAAATTGAAATTCGCGGTTATAGTGACCTAATTATTCTCTTGAAGGTGCCTTAAAATCACGAAATCAATGTATTGATTTTGTGTTTCTCCATGCAATATCGAAATATTTGTACACAAAATGTACAGTTTGTATACTAAATTACTAATAGTAAATAGAAAACGTTAGAAATGTTAGGCTGAAAATTGTATTTAAATATGATTTTTTCTATTTCATTGTATAAATGCTAAATTTCACTTACATTCACAATGCAAAATAAATGAGAAAAAAATGATATCGTAATGCTTAAGAACAAAATGTCCTCGATTTCCCCATTATCAGTTTTAGTACTTCGTTGACTTAAATACATGTTTATAAATAGTTTATTGTACGAACATATCAGAAAGATCTACATATTACTTTTTCCTAAAATCGGGATAACTTTTTCAAATTTACATCTGAATGACCTGTTCTATATTTGGTCACAAATACTCAGAAATCTGTCGACATTACAATGTCGAAACACAGTAACCCATGCATAATAACGTTAACCCATTAATAAAAATATACTTTTGTTAAAAAATATATCAAAAATAAACTAATATACTTTTTCAAGAAATTCCAAGTACTTGATCTTGTGTTTACAATAAATTATCCGTTTATATAGAATTCCAGAATTACCAAAGCGATTATCTAATTCCGAAAACATTTGTAATTTGCATTCCCAAACAAAGCATTGAGAAGTAGAGAGAGGATGATTTACAGAAAAAAATATAATTATTTTATATTCTTGCGAAATTTGCAAATATCTGATTAATTCAATTTCAGTTGAGGACACGTGTAGTCCTCCACCCAACAGAGCCAATTCGCAGATTAACCTGACCCAAGAATGGTTGCCAATCGGCACCAAAGTTAACTACACATGTGATCCTGGGTATTACTCGTTCGGCAATGATGTCAGAACGTGTCAAAGATACAACACCTGGTCTGGAGAATCTCCTTTGTGCAGTAAGAAACTTTATAAAACAAATTTAGATGTGCGATCATGAATTTAATACGTGAATGTCTTAACTAAAAACTTTCCAAATTTTCAGTGAAAAAAGTATCCCTAGGAAAGCACGTGAATTGCACGGGTGACCTAACCTGTGGTCGTTATTCTGAAGAGGGCCTGCAGTGGCTGGTGGACAACAACGACGACACGTGTTACCAACTTTTATCCTCCAACAGTCAACAAGAGACCTTCCAATGGACACTTGACTTGCTTGAAGAATTCCAACAAGTCGGAGCGTTAAGATTTGTGTTTAAGAGTCAATCTGGAGGTAAATAAACCTGCTTTGATACAATGTTCCAAAACAAATAAAAAATTACAAAACTGATAGTGCCGAAATCACAAGTCAAAATGACAAGCAACAATTGGAGAAATAGTCAATACATCTTCTAATTTTTTTTTCAGATATTCCAATAGTAAACATAATATTGGAAAATGTGCATAAGCAACGGGTTACTTTAACGCCAACGCAATGCAATATTGAACAAAAACCTTTAAACCATGGTAAGTAATCAGTAATGTACAAATATAGCCAAACCATATGCACATGTTTATGGTGATTTTTACAACAATCGTTAAAAATGTAAACGGAAGTGTATCTAGAAGAGCCTAATGCTTCTCTACATTTTTAGAACTTTCGGAAATGATCGTTCGTCCAAACCTCATGCAGTCGGCTCGTTTTGTCCACATCTTTATCAAAACCAAAGATTCCGTCATGAAAACCGAATTCTGCGAGGCCGAAGCCTTTGCTGAAGATGGTAATGAATCCTTTATATATTCAGAGAGTAAAATCCTCAATATATTCAGAGAGTAAAATCCTCAATACATTCAGAGAGTAAAATCCTCAATACATCCAGAGAGTAAAATCCTCAATACAT
>JAQGAE010000971.1:0-27348 GCA_034696685.1 Julus scandinavius | reverse complement strand
GAAGTGCGCATGCTCAGTCCCTAACTTTTCGGTTAGCTGCTCGGTTTCGTTCGGTTTCGGTCAAGTGGGAATCAGGCGTTAGTTGGTCCCACAAAGGCGCTTTCAATATTCGACCATTAGTCGCCTATCCAATAGTCAGATGATTATTTCTTATCTGCTCATAACCACGCTTTAATTACGTTTAACGCATCTCGCATTGCCTCCACGAAAACTGGCAAAACCGTTCGTAATTAAGAAGATTAGTTGTGATGGTTTTCGATGCCCGAAAACTGCTCTGGCGCATGCGCAGTAGGTGGCAATCAATGACGCCTTTCCCCAGTCGGCAAAATCAACGCCTTTTCGCTCCACTGCTTTCAAATTTCGTTCAGAGCAAAGTAAAAATTTGTGATGCAGGCCATGGAGGGTCCGGAAGGCGGTTAAAAGAGCATCCGGTGACAAAAGTCCTTCCAACATACGCGAATAAAGCCTGTGTCTATGGCGCCCTATCGATTTCCAACTAGAACTACGTGTAGTGTAGTGTAGTGCAGACAGGTTGACATCTGCTTTAAAAAGCAAATCTAGACGCCATGCAAATGTATCGAAAAACTTCATTAAAATACCGAAAAAGAACAACAACAAAAAAAATATGAAAGAATTTGTAGGCCTGTAGCTAGAAAATACGAAATAATGGCGAGGCTGCTGCTTCAAAACAGCGAATAATGAAGGCGGTTTTTGTTTGAAATAATAAAAAAAAATGTGTGGTTGCCAAGCCGAAAACAAAGTTTTCTAATCGTAGAGCTAGATACAGCTTTAATAAAAAACACTTCTACATATGAAAATAAGGTTTTTCAGTTTGTACTGATTGCCCATTCAAGCTTTTCTAATTTATACGCAATTATTTATATGTAACTCGATCTATATTGCAAATAGTTATCTACAACATAAAAGGTTTACAAATACGTTTTATTTGTGCATGTGCACTTTAATCTACCGTGAAAGTTTCAGGGAACAGTTTGGAAACTCTAGTGAATTAGTTTTGTAGGATGAACTGCATACAGCAATGATAAAGAAAAATTGTAACTAAGTTTGATGGGTAAACATGAGAAATCTAGTAAATTATGCCACCCACAAAAAAACATAATGGATATTTTTAATGTATTGAGAAGTTTTTAATTCAGTCTCAAATTTAAAAATCTTCAGTCTTATGCTGACAGCATGTACATGTAAAATGTATAGTAGGTGCACAGGAATACACATTTAAGCCCAGATTAAATAGTGTATAACGAAGTTTAGTGTAACAGACCATGATAACGAACAAGGAAAAAGATTAGCATATGACGAGGAGAAGCAGGGTTCAACAAAGAAGAAGGCAAAATGACTCACTGAATTTTTCATTAATGTTATGCAAAAAGGGGGAACACCCATGCGACAACTGATGAGTCAATGTCTTTGTTACACATTTTACACCGTTCGGACGAGATTTCAGGGTGAATAGCGAAAATGTACGCCTACAGGGCAGTGCATTGTTACCAAAGCTAACTCTACATCGCCATTATCCTCAGTTAAGTTTACACACCGAATTCAGTGGCGGTTAAATATCGTTTTGAAACCACGTAACAACAGTGATCTGATGTCTTCTAATTTTACACGTCAACTACATAATTTACAAAAGACCACATTCTGCCATGTTCGTCATTTACATATTTTTAAAAAACAACTGCATACAGGATGAGACAAAATCGTATTTGAGATCATAGTAGAGAATATTACTATGGAATTAAAGTGACATATCACGTCGAAGTTACTGTTTGAGACATTATCAGAGATTCCATACTTCAATTTCTATGTTAGTGTTCCGGAAATAGTAAAGTAAAAGTTATTGTGACTGACATATAACAATTGCACATTAATTAGTATTCTGATTTCTGTTTTATTTTATATTCTCTAACACTATTATTTTTAAAGAATATGTACGTTACTCTGTAAACGACACGAGTGCGAATATAGTCAATTGAACAAAAATATTAGGATAATATGAACATTTTGAATTTTTCTATTTAAAAAAAAAAAATCACGAAATTTGATTTTGTCCTTAATACTCTGTATACTACTATACTGTACATCGAGTTTACTGTTAATAATTCATCAACGACGAATATCGATGGCTGTCGATTCATAAAACAGTCCACTGTCTTCGATAAATGCTTATTTTGTGCTCTGTGTCAAAATAAGGTTTATGATCACTCATTATTGCATTATAAATATGTATACAAGTGTATATAAAACTGCACTGTCCTTTCTTTGTTAATGCCAAGCCAAACCTTAAAAATTATTGATTTTTTTAAACATCGAATGGCACAACCCAACCGTCGATGATGAAGGTGGGCAATCACTGCAAACACCTAAGCCATGCACGCCTGCCAACTTTCAGCAGTTTTTTTTAAACGTCCAAAACATGCGATAAGAAACTATGCAGAAAAAAAAGACATTTATAGCCCCATTTCCTCTCCCAATCAACCCACTTCCACATCCGGCGCGGACACGTGACAAAAATAAATGCCAGAGATTAATGAGGGACATTCGAGGATCTTTGGGAACAATAAAACCTTGGCCTATAACCAAAAAAACGGTTCTTGATATAATCAGAAAATGTCACGAAATTAAGTAGGTCTTTTATGAATAAAGAAACTTGGCGTGACAATTAATGCCATACGAGAGCTATTAGCCAATGCAATGTCAAGGTGGCATCATTCACAAGTTCACCGAGTTTTTAAATTTAAACCAAATGTTGTGTTCTACTAAACAAGCATGTTTTAAAGCCTCTAAAAGTCGGCAACAAAAGCTAAAGTCGACGTATTGCAACTATAAAAATGTAAGTGTTCGCACTGCTGTGGATACATTTGACCATGAACTTTAAAACATTCATCCCACATTGCAAATGTTTTAAATAAAGTGCATTCGTCGAATCGTTGCCATACTTAAGAATTTCTGAAGTTAACTAGGGCTCTTAAGCCGGGTCTCCACCAAGGCGTACATGTACGTATATACACGTTTTTTTACAAACATATGCAAAAACGTTTGCCCTCCGGGTTTGTTTCAGCCGCCATTTTGTAAATATATGTATATAACAAAATTGTACAGCTATTAAAGACATTTAATTGGTGTAAAATTTTGATATTTACATATTTTTACAAAATGGCGGCTGAAACAAACCCGAACGGCAATCGTTTTTGCATATGTTTGTAAATACGTGTATATACGTGCATGTACGTCTTGGTGGAGACACGGCTTTACAAGTTGTTTGAACTTTGAAAAAATAAGGAAAAGTTAAGCGTTAAAATGTTGTCGAAATTTTTGTTTTTCAAAAGTTAATTTCTGCCTTAAAGGTCATAGACTTGAATCGGAATCACGCTTTTAAAAATAAAAAAATCCCCTCTCGAATTTTGATTGACCAACAAGAATGAAGTATGGTCAATTCAATTTGTATAAAAAAAACCTAAACTCGATTATTTGAAAAAAACGGATCTGGAAGCTAATACAAGTGTCGTGTGATTTCTAGACCTGGAACGCAGACGCATTAAGGTTTTGCAATCGTCTGATAAAAAAACACCGTAAAAAAAAGTAGAAAAACGAGGGATAAAATGATATGGAGAGATAGTTTGTGCGAGTCTTGAGTAAAATGGATGAGAAAATATTCAGAGCACGTTGCGAATATCGGTCTAAAACGTGCCAAGAAAAACATTCCGACTCCAATACACGCATAAGGATGAAAAAAGCACATCAATTACACGAAAAGGGTTAGATGCTGACTGGGCTTATCAGCCTAACACGAGTTACACATTTTCAAATATCGAGCTGCACTGAGGCGTCTTCAAATTTATAGCATGAACATTGAGGTCAAGGGGAAGCAGGTGGATTTTGCAAAGTCAACCAGACGATATTAAAGTCAACACGAAGCTTTGACTGTTTTTATACACCTCCCAAACGTAGAGCAGCAATGTACAAAAATTCTATAAAAAAACAACAACTTTGAGAATATTTTTTAACGAATCTAATCCGGTATGTAACTTTCGAATCGATTTTCCTCGAAAAATAATTTGGAAAAATATAGTTTCCTACTTTTACCTTTATGAAGCTTGTACTCTATAACAACCTTATAAATTTATACGTGCAATGCACATCAATTTAAAATCTCATTACCGATATATCGAGGCAAGTACATGTACTTTGTAATTTAGCAGGATTTCACTATTTTGATATAAACTTTCCAGAAACGTAAAGTGCATGAATTTTGTATCTCATGCAAATTAATCGCAAGCAAATGAATGTATCAAAACATGTAATCTTAATTTTACAATTGTGTTAAATTCCACACGAACATTATAGTTTGAGCAAAATCAAAAGCATATGAGCAAATGCTCTTCTTTAAATCGATAATTTGCATGCTCTTAATTGATACTGTTCCATAAAACGCTATTTCACAAACTTGCACTCTGGTTTCTTTATTTTTTTGGAAAAATCTAAATCTATCTTCTAGACTTTGTAGACAATGTGTAACTGCCATTAGCACTTAGGCTTTGACTCTATTTTTAATAAGATTAACTGTGAAAGGAATACACTTGCAAACTATACACATACAATTAGTTTTCTTGATAGAAAAATAGCACCTAAGAAATAGCATCCTGAAATTTACCTACAAATAATCCATGCATGCAACAAAATTATGTTTATTACATGTTAAAAAACAAACACTTTTTATATTCTAGAAAAATTATGATTGTGATGCAAAACCTATTTTCAATATATCACTTGTGCGTGCTAATTCATAATGGATTGCAATATTTTAATTTTGCAAAAATGCTTTTGGGGAGCCGCCAAAGGAAAAGTATCTCAATTACGAATTCCAATAGTTCTAATTTATTTTTTTAAAGTTATGCTTTTATCTATCCTTGAAATAGTACGCTCAAATGGGATGTAAAACTACTACTATAATCAGGTTCAACAGCTTATCTATGTTGCACACAAATTTACATTTCATCAACATTACATTTTCATTAGCCAACGCCCCTTACCGCAAAATGAACACATTGTGTTTCTAAACATGTGTCCAACACAGTTTCCACAATCACACTTTGCAAAAGCAGTCAAAAATCTCATCCACGTTTAGAACGTCTCAAGATTCACTCATCCTGAGCTCTCATATATGTGGAATGAACATGTCTGGAACAAGAACGCCCCACAACACACAATGCATTTTATGCGTGCTTGAACACGTTCAATTTCAAACAGGGGCGACGGTGATGAAAAGACGAGGAGGAACCACTTTCTTTGTTCGGCCATGTAATTGGAGGGTGCCGCAACAAAAAAAAAAAAAAAAAGCTCGTGCTACCAGAATTCCAAACGTTGTAAGATGCCGAATTTTATGACCACCTTAACCAGGAAAAGTACAGACCGCTTCAGAATCCACTCCGGGTTGCTTTTCGTATATATATCGACCCCGCTTCCAGTCGATATCCCCCTCAAAAACCAATTCCCCATCGCCGATCGAAACGATAATTGAAAAAAAAGCGGTGGAAAAAATAAATAAAATCGAGGCTGCTCCAGGCGATAAGAACAACAGAAAAAAAAAACCAGCATTATTTTCAGAACGCACCGTTCCAAAATCGTCATGGGGTCTTACCTTGGAAAGCGGCTTCAAAATTCGATTCGGAAGTCGATCCAGCGGCAATCCAGAGTTGAACGAAGACTAGTATCCACAGTAAGAAGCACATTGCTGGTCGTTTTCTCCTCTGGTCGTCTGCAGCCATGTTGAAAGCCCAAACAATAACAATTTGGTATCCAGCTACGGAAATCGCTCCTCCACAGTTCAATCCTGGTCGAGTTGCGAACACACCACATTCAGCATCGAAAGCGAGCAGAAAAAAACGATAGCCGACGACAAAATCCGGCTGAAATACGTTCTCCAGCCGCCCCTTGCACTCCCCCACAGCATTCAAATCTCGTCTATTGTTGCGATGAGGGGGAGTTTTTTTCCGAGGGTGAGCTCTTCACGGGTCGCAAGGAGGAGAGAGTGAGAGAGAGAAAAAAAATTACTAGCCGTTCAAATCCGAACAGATTCGGAATCAGTTCCGGCGCTGGAGCGACAGCGTTGTACTGGAGAGGATCCAGCGACCTCTCCGACTAGCCAGAAAAGCGCACAACGATGGCGGAACTGATCCGAGGGAGGGGGGCGCTGGTAAGGGCAGTTGCAACTTAGTGTCGCAAGGTGGCTCGTCGACGAGGATTCGCTCGGAACGACCGGGAGGAGATCGGGATCAGGGAGCGATGCTCACACCTGAGGGGATGCTCTTCTACATGAGAGCGACACTCCGGTAAAATCTTTTCTATTGGTCTTTAGGGGGCGCTGCGGCTCGAAACAATAGAAACGCTTTATAAACTGGTCTTTTCATATTCAAATCAGTGTTACTTGTTTTAGAAAATAAGTACAGGTCACCTCCTTTTCATTCGGAAGATGCAGTTTTTTTTATTCTATTGATTAATGGATTTTTTTCCTTTCTAATGTTAACTCGATGTACAATGCATCTTTAAACAACTCTTTTGCGATCAAAAAGAGATGAAATTATGGTAAAAGTGTACAGTTTTCAGAAGTGAATTATGTTGCAGTTTTGAAAATGACTTGGAACAAAATTCAGTAAATCTCATTCATGTCGTACGTGATTTATTGTATTGTTTTTCAAGCTATACTAAAGTGGTCTGACAGTGCCATAACATATGCTGCGTATACGCTGGGGTAGACAAAGTAATGGGAACACTTTTTGCAGCGTTTGACAACAGTTTGCCTTCAGTATATTCACAACATTTTGGAATGGACCAGTTAGTTTTGTTATGATTTTTATATTATTCTCCAATTTTCCAATTCTTTCGCAACCCTGACTAATGCAACGACACTAGCTCTGGAGTGTGAAACAAAGAGAAAAATATCTAGTTAATTTCTTAACGTTTACACCAATTTTAGTTTATGCACTTTATTTTGTCAAATTATGATTTCTATATATTAATTCCAATGAAACGTTAACTGATTTCAAGATCAATGCATTTTGTTTTGGATAATGGGTCCATATACTATACTAGTAGCTTAAGTTATTTAACTTTGCTATTCTGTATCTACAATGTATAAATTCAATTGATGGTAAAATATTTATGGTATAAATATGCATCATGCATAGTCCCATCATCCATAATGTACAAGATTTTAAATTTTCGGCACCACTTTATTCCTGCAAAATGACTTGCCTCTATTCGCGAACAGGCTGACAATGATTAGGACAACACTACTGTCATCTATCGGTGGATATTTCAACTATTTAAACGATCGCTATAAAGCGGTCTAGTTTTAAATGGTTCATAAGTCCACTACTATACATATACCAAATTAGATTAACTAATTTATTCTATTTTAACTTAAGACCCAATAATGAATAAATATGCACAGCTAACTGTTTAGGATTGGTATTAATTAACAATGTTCTTGAATTAATAGTACCAAATTGAGAGAACAATCAAATCTCATTCCAGTGATAGAAAGTAGAATTAGTTAGCACTTTATAAAATCCCGCGCTTGTTTATCATAAATTCGTGAAATCTGATAGAATATAGAACAAAATTCATTATAAATATAACTGCATCTGTTTAAATTCTCCGATGTACATCCGGAATTGATGAAACTTTGGGAGATATTTTCACCAGGTTGAAACTGGGCTACTTAAATGATAGAGCATGTACCAAACATTGCGCATAAAATGGATTGTTACCCAATGGCCAGATCTATACACAGAATGACACATTAATAATCAATGGAGCCTTTCTTTATCTAATTTGCTCGCCCATATACTTGGTGGTGGTGAAAACATTTTTTAAAATATGTCAATGACATGCAAGACTTCGAGAATACTTGTAGCTAAACCCACTATTTTAAATTATTCAACTGTTATCTCGTCAGAAGTGTCAAGCTAACGTTTTGTATACCTCTCACAATAGAATTATAGGTATGCAATTGTTTTCTTCACCCTGGTTACTTTTATGAAATCATGTCACATAGGCCAATGGTTACCGATTAACTCAAATTATAGTTATAACAAATATATCCATATTAGGAACGCCCTTCCATTACTGGTTTATATCATTGTGGAGTTTTTCATTATGGAAACCGATAACGCATTTGTACAATGCATCTAGTATATATAACGGCCTTGTATAATTATGGCATTTTTTCAATTTACAACCCTCAACGTTTCGTTATACGGCCAAAAAAATGCTGTTTGTTAGCATTATTTGTATCAAAATAATTGATTCGTTTTACGACCAACTTTTTCCGGAACGTACATACTATACATCTAGGACGTAAAGCGAGTTATGGGTGTACTAGAAAACAATATAATCATTGACTTTGGGCTGGTAGTACATCCATGAAGTCAAGTTTTATTGAAAATGGCAATGAATAGATTAATGTATATGGAAATAATTACAATTGTTATGGTACAAACAATTCAAAATTAAATGATAGATAACCTTGGATTCTGAAGGTTTCATTTTGTAAGAGGCTCCAAATCGTATACAGACAGAATTTCGTCTCATACATGCATAATATCGGTTTAGCAAAAAAAGGAATTACATGAACAGTCATTTCATAAACAGATTACAATATCTACTATTTAATGTCAACCACTTAAGCTGGATCACAACCCTATTATTTTCAATGGGTGAAATTTTAAAACAAAATTACAGCCAAACAAAAACAGATTAAATAAAAATAAAAATTCTTTAAAATAGCTTGATAAATCAGCAATGGTATCACTTTTTCGATTTTCACTTTGAGCCGGTAGATTTTTTAAAATTAATAAACATGTTTGAAAAATGTCCGTTAATTTGTCCACGCTGCCAGTAGGCGGCAGCACGAGAATTCAAATTAACGGACATTTTTCAAACTTGTTTATTAATTTTTTAAAAAAAATATACCAGCTCAAAGTGAAAAACGAAAAAGTGATACCATTGCTGATTTATCAAGCTATTTTAAACAATTTTTATTTTTATTTAATCTCTTTTGGTTTGCCTGGAATTGTGTTTTAAAATTTCACCCATTGAAAGTGATAGGGTTGTGATTCACCTTAAAAATGCTTAATAACTGCATACGAGCTATTGTTATAGATTTTAATACCCTCAATAAAGACTGATCAATAACAAGCAATTTAAAAAAATCTTAAATGCACGTACTTAATATGAAATTACTCAGTTATATGAATTAATTTGTTATTATAAATACTGCATTACAGCCTTCTTCACGTGAGATGCTAGCAGTTTCAGCCGGAAATGCAGATTTTGGTTAACGTGAATGTGCGCTTGTGCATTGAAATTATTTATACCAGGAAATCACTTCCATAACGTAGATTAATGATTATAACAATTACCAGCCAAAAGCTTTTTTGGTCGATTTAAAATGCTTCTCCTTATATTCCTTGGTTACTGTATTTTAAATAAGTGGAGTATTTTGTGCAGTTGTCAATTAAAGCAAATTAACTTTTATTATAAAAATCAATATTTGAAACGCCTTTCTATTACCGAAACATTGTACTCAATCATCACAAAATGAGAGTTCGGCGATATCATTGGTTAACAATGACGTCACTCTTGGTGTCAGCCAACAACAATTAAGTTTGCATAAAAAGCTTTGCATAAAATGCTTTAAAAAAGTCGTTGCTATGCATTGATATTACTTTCTTGTAGTTGGAATATACTTTCAAATACTCATAAAAGAGAGTTCTATATATCACTACAATCTAATGTTCAAGATGATTTTCACTTACTTTCCATGCTTACTTTTCGGATTCTTTTTATTTTTTGCAAGTTTTTGCTTCATAACTTGCCAACTAAAATTAAATTCGATTACGTACAAAAAAGTTCCAAACGCAAAGCTCAACGATACAGAATTCATTGATATAGTGAATGGAATCACAGTGGTGCAATGCTCTATGCGTTGCTCCAATCTACAAAACTGTCGATCTTTTAACTTTGCCAATTACCCTGAAGACAAAACACTGACGTCCTGTGAACTTTCAACCAAAGTCACAGAATTAATGCCAGATGGGAATTTAGCAAAAGATGCAAAATATAACTTTTACCAAGCAATGGTAAGAAATTATAATTGATGGAGACAATAATAATTGAACTTTTTACAAGTGACAAAAATGCAGTATTTTTAAAATCTTGAATAATGTTAATTTCAGAATGGACCATGCGACAACAATCCTTGTAAATACAATGGCATATGTCATTTGAACAAAACCGGAATCGATTACTATTGTGAATGCAAATACCCAATGGCAGGAAAAAACTGTACAGGTAATAAATACACAGTAAACAGACATTTTTAAAGACATTTAAAAGCAGTTAAAACTTAACTATCGTTAAGAGGGATCAGAACCCTTTCCTTTACAATGGTTCGGGTTTTCGAAGATACTCACAGTTGAATTAGGGAGGTTTGGGTGGGGGTGAGAATTGTTTTTGGTGGCTTGATGGATCTGCAAGGGCCTCCGCTTGTCGTTTTTCACTTTGAAAAGGTAGATTTTTTAAAAATTAATATACAAGTTTGAAAAATGTCCGTTATTTTGCACACGCTGCCAGCAGGTGGCAGCATGATATAGGCAAGGTGTGAGTGCAAAAATTTAAATAATAATTTAATTTTAAAAAATCCACTATTTTAATATGAAAAATGACAAGCGAAGCCCCGTTGCTGATTTATTAAGTTATTTTAAACAATTTTTATTATTATTAAATCTTTGTTTGACTGTGAGTGTCTTTGCAAATTTACCCATTGAAAGGGATAGGGTTTCTAACCCCCTTAAGTCTCGGTCCTTAGCGCAGCACGATCTATTTTTGCTGAATAAGCAAATATCACCGATTGGTTGAGCCACAACAATAATTAATCATCAGTATTTTGTTAATATTGCTCAATATTTGGAAAAACGATATCAATCCTTTTGCAAGTTTCAGATCTTGACAAGAATTTTCTGCAATAATTATTATAATTCTTTACACCAATTTACAGGAATGCAGTGCGGAGACGCTCATTGCTTTTTACAGGACAGTTTCGTCGTTTACATTAACAACACTAAACCTACCTCGTGGGATGATGCCAAAACCAACTGCGAAAAGATCAGTATGCAATTACTCATTATAAAGGATAACGAAACGAACGAATTTGTTCGCGGTGTTTTACTGGATATGTACGCCAACAACATCAATGAGAAAGTTTGCTTTTTCATTGGTTTGCAAAGAAAGTCGGAAAAAGATGATTTCTATTGGGTTGACGGGACGTTACTTGGCGATTTCCATCCATATTCGGATGGAGGATCAAAAGACGGGAATTGTGTCTGTCTACCAAATACTCTAGAATTTAACTTTTTTTGGGATATCGATAAATGCGCCGCTCTGGATGTTGGTTGGACGTATTATTACATGTGTGGTAAAAACTTAAACGATGACTGAAGAATACGGATGAAACCATATAAATGATTTAATTTAACAAATCTGTTATGTATTAGCACGCTTTGAGAGCACATTTGATTTTGGTTATTTGAGACAGTCGTAAATTATGACAAATCTTTTTTTAAAAATAACGTAGGGAATATCCAGGGTTTTCATCGCTTACATGGGGCAACATGACGTATAAGAAGTTTAAAAAGAAGTATAAAAAGTTTGGAACTACTAAAAATAAGCCCGATATTGAAAGCTACATCATATATCAAGATGGGGAATTAAACGTATAGAAAAGTGATTAACTTCAACAAATGTAGGATATTTACCAATAAAACTTTGAAATATATTTAGACAGCCACCTAATCTGACCAGAGTGTGTCACAACATGTATCTAATATATTAATCTTAATTTACCGTTGGATATTTTCAGGCATATTTTTGCACACATTAGTGTTAATGTTTTGACCATAAGGACTATATCTTTGTAACGTAATGTATGTATTAAAATAAAGTAATAATTTTCACCGAAAGTAATTTGCTAAATAGTATATGGAAATCTCTCAAACTTTCGTCTTTTCTTCTAATAGTTATTCTTTTAATGCAAAATAATGTTTCAAACAGAGGCGATAGTAAAATATATATTTATTATTATATAGGGGAGACCGGGGCACAATAGGCCACGGGGCACAGTGGTTCAAAGCGTTTATAAAATCAGGTTTAGTAGTAACCTGATGCTTATGATGTGCAAGGAAGTTGTATGCACCATTCTTTCATTAAACAAAATGTCTGCTATCTAACACGAGCATAGAAGAAGCGATTTACGTTTTGTTATTCTTTTAAAATGTTATAAGTTAAATATTTTTCACAAAAAAAATGCATTCTAAAAAGTATATCCACTGTGCCCCGGTCTCCCTATATAATTTCCCAACAACATCACCCACAGTAATTAACCATCCTCGGGCGAGACGAGCTAGGCCTGGTAGTGTCCGTATTCCCACTTACTTATTATTTGTGTATAAAGTAAAGCTTCTCAAATTTCTAAGAATCCAACATGCCGCAGTAACATATTATTGGAAAATCAATGTAAGAGATTAATGATTGTAAACACGAAATGAAATTGTATCCATAGCCTGCTTTTAATTTTCCCCGAAATTGTATTAAACTTAATAACGACTTAATGTGCTAGCGAACAAAGGTTATAATTTAAAAGAGATGATGTTTACGCATGTATAGAAATAAAATTGTAAGGAAGAAAAGTGGCTATCGAATTACTCATGTCTAGGAATGGAAACCATCAGATTTCAATGTCAAACATAATTTGCCTTCCAGACTACCTGCAAAGCCGGCTCTCCACCAAGACGTACATTTTAAATTTCTTTAATAGCCGTACAATTTTGATATTTACATAAATTTACATATATTTAAAAAATGTCGGCTGAAACAAACCTGGAGGGCGAACTTTTTTGCATATGTTTGTAAAACCGTGTTTATACGTACTAGTACGTTTTGGTGGAGACCCGGCTTTAAAATAACGGAATGTTTAATTGATTTTTAACTTTATTTGTAAAGCGTACGTACTGGCTGCTTTGAAATTGCAAATCACGCTCATAACACGTGCAGAACCACCATGTTCCAAAATTTTGACCCAAACCGATTCTCAAATGGTGTTGAAGTCAAACAGATTTGTAAAATCCGTTGGAGAGAAGATTGTTAAAACTTTTGAAAAAATCATCCCCAAAACATCTAAACTGAAATGTTCCATGTACTGCGCCCAACATCATTGTTGCAAATCCTTAAATTTTGCAAAAAGCGGTCAAAACCTTGGTAATTTCGAGATTTTTCCCCCCGAGTCACTGTTGGCGTAGATAATGAGCATTACGATCACTATGATATGGTGAGTAAATCATTCTATTATTATTTGTAATTTGGTGCACTCTTTTTCAACGGTATTTGCAGTAATTAAGTTTAGAGAGATTGTTTAATGATCTTCAAAAATAATGTACGTATTTGCCACTTTAGCATAGTTTGGTAAATTGCTTATTTCAGATTGGACCCTGCATCAATAATCCTTGCAAATACACAGGTACATGTATTTTGGACGAATCTGGGAATGATTTTTACTGTGAGTGTCAAGAACCAATGGAAGGAAAAATCTGCGACATTTTGCTGAAAATGCACGCTAAAAAACCAACGCTGAAGCACTGCTATTTCTTTGGTTTATCTAAAAGCAATTTAAACAGTGACGATTTATATTGGGTGGATGGAACTCCACTTGGAGATTTTCATCCGTAGTCGAATGGACCTCTTAATGGGGCATGCGCCTGTTTGCCAAACACCTCTGACTTTGACTTTTATTGGGACATCGATGGATGCGATGCTACTTACTATGACTGGAAGTATTATTACATCTGTGACAAAATCTTGTGATTTGCACAAATACATTTTACAATTGTCTATCGTCTGAATGTGAGAGTTATGTCACACAAAATACTGTAGAAAACGGTTGAAATAAATATGTGGGTATAGTCTAAAAGCAAAGCTGTTTATTTCAAAGCCAATATGTCAGCTAAGGTCTATTTGCATGCTTGCATCTCCTTAGCTTTCATTTTGGTTCTAATGCAAAGTTCTAAGAATGACTATTGATTAATTACCTAGAAATTAAGCGCATTAAACAAATGGTAAGTAACATAATACCTTTTCATGGCAGCGATATTTGAAAGCGTTAATATTAGAATAGGTTGTAAGTTGTGACTTATTTAAATGCCAAGCAATTTAAAAGCGTGTATACACATCTTTATTTCGCGAATTGGATTACGAACAAAACAGTGAGAAAAACAAAGCAAAACGCATTTTTTGTAAATAACAATAACAAAGATGCGATATTAAATTACATTGGTCATATCCGCCTTGTATGTACTATGACAACCTCAAAAATCATTACGAAAAATTGTAATTACAAATAACGATGTTCTACACTTTAGTTCGAGTTGAGATTACTCACAAAATGAACATGATGTTGAAAAACGCAGTCAAAATGTTCTATCTAGCATTAATTTTAAATGTTTTAAGAGACTCAGTTTCTCAATCGACGTTTACTTCCATCCGATATGAAAAATCAGAGAACGAAAGATTGATTGATGCTTTGGCGAGTACAATCTCCAATATTGATGTCATGCGATGTTCCGTTTACTGCACACAAAACCAAAGTTGCAAATCTTTCAATTTTGACAAAAGTGATGGCAAAATTGGTACCTGCGAAATTTCTAATGAAATGAAAATCTCATGGAAAAACGGAAATATTGCAAAAGACGAAAAATACGATCACTTTTATAAGGTAGGCCCAGCTTTAGCATACATTAGTATCCGATCACGTCGTAAAATATTGCGAAAAATGAATTTTTAATTTGTAAATGTAGGTGTCACCATGCAATCCAAATCCATGTCAATTTGGCGGCATTTGCAAAACGAATAGCTCTGGATTCTCTGGCGATTTTACCTGCGATTGTCTAAAACCGATGGAAGGAAAAACCTGCTCAGGTATTAAAAACGGTGTATTAAAAATGTGAGATTACCACTAGCAAGTTACCTCTATAGAAATTAATGACAAAATTCAAAAATTATACATGCCACTAAATCATTAACAAAATCGAAAATTTTCGTAATTATCACACATACACGTACTATAAATAATAATATTCACAAATACGATGTATCGAAAGTATGAATGTGATTCTGTGATGGCATAATCTTATCTCCTATAAGATATTTATCATGACTGAATCATTTTCGTTTTTTCTAAGGACATCTAACTCACTATATTGAATTCCAAATGCTTGAAGGATTACAAAGTACCTTAACTGCTTTTAAATGTCTTTAAAAAGATGTCTCGATCATAAAACTAGTCTTACAATAAGACCATGTTTTTACAGGGCATTATGAATTTTATTTTACAGATTTGAAGTGTCCGGGCGAAACGTGTTATAGGAACGATAAGCTGATAATTTACGTCGTCAGTAAGGAAAATGTACCATATTTAAAAGCCAAGCAAGATTGCGAAGCCAAGAAGCGATCATTAGTAATGATTAAGGATGAGCAAACCAACACATTTGTCCGAGATATACTTGCAGAATTATATCGCGGCGCCGAAACTCTATAAAGCACTGTTATTATATTGGTTTGAAAACAGTACCATCGGTTGAAGATGAAGCCGTTGAAGAATTTGAATGGGTGGACGGAACTCGATTGGGGGAATTTCGTGGTTGGTCAGACGATCCCGGGAAGGGTGACTGTATTTGCCTACCCAATGGCATCGGCTTTGATTTTCTATGGGATAGGGATGATTGCGATAATTTGAATAAGGCTTGGAAATATTTTTACATTTGTGAGGAACGATTGGATTTCTAAATTTCTTTTGCATCATTGATGGCACTTGAGCACTTAATGCATTACGCAGCACTTGAGAAACTTTCAATTTGCAAAACGTAACGACATTTTTTCATTCACAAATGTTTCACTTGTGCATGTGCATTAATTGTGAGTGATGGTAACATACCAGCTCATTGGTACATCTTTAGAAACAAAACAGACAACATATGAGCATATATATATGCACTATAGTGTACATTAATGAAATTTCAACAATATCGTTGAAATATACATTGATATGGGTTTTCAGCACGAAAGTGCAGTTTTACTTTTTAAAAACCAATATGACAGAAAAGGAGACAAAGAAAGGAAACCTTATTAAATGGTTTTAGCCCGTGTGTCTCATAGTCTTCAATTTTGGTTTCAAACCAAGTTTAGGGTTTATCTGAAAAAGACTATTGATCGCCTATACCTCGACAAGAAAGGATATTTAACAAATAATAAGAAACAAGATACATTTTCTTTTGAAATGTACTATTATTAAGGGCTATTGTTGGAGAAGTTTAGAATAGAAAATGATGTTACTTATTATATAGAGAATGAAATTAAATGCGTGCATGTACAGCTTGCTTTCACAATGAATTTTACGTACATTAAAATGTCTATGCAATAGTCATGAAAAAGCCATATCAAATTACATCAACCATAGCGCATGATTTCCATTCCTGCGGATTTGGTCGAATGAAAACTCGTATCAAAAAATCACTACAAATAATTTCCTCAATAACAACCAACTTGCTACAGATTAGTTGGTGTGCAGTTTTCTCAAAGGATGGACAACATGAAGTTTAAAAAGGCAGTCCAATTGATCTATTTCGCAATATTTTTAAACTCTGTTCAAAAAGGAGCCATTTCTCAGTCATCGTTTCCTTCATTCCAATTTGAAAAATCGGAAAACGAAAGGTTGATTGATACTTTGGCAAGTAAAATTCACAACATTAATGTAATGCAGTGCTCAGTTTACTGCGCACAAAACCAAAATTGCAAATCCTTTAATTTTGAGAAAAGTGGTGAAAAAGTTGGTACTTGTGAAATTTCCAATGAAATAAAATTTACTTCGGCAGTCGAGAATATTGCGAAAGACGAAAATTACGATCACTTTGATAAGGTAAGTCCAACTACAACATTATTATCCAAGGAAGGTGTACCAATTCATTTGTATTGAACTAATATAGTAATTTTCAATTTAAAAAAATTAGCTTGGACCATGCGATCCAAATCCATGTCAATATGGTGGCGTTTGTAATACGAAAAGTATTGGCTTTCATGGTGAATTTTCCTGCGATTGTCCAAGGCCAATGATAGGAAAAACCTGTTCAGGTATTATATAATGAAATGCTGATAATTTTTCGATTCCTCATAAATTACTCGAAAAAATTTGATTTTTTTTACAGAAGTTCAGTGTCCTGGGGAACTGTGTTATAGGAGTGATAAGCTGATAATTTACATAGTCAGAAAGGGGAACACCCCGTGGTCAAAAGCCAAACAAAACTGCGAAGCCAGGAATCAATCGTTATTAATGATTAAGAATGAACAAACAAACAAATTTGTCCGAGATTTACTTATAGACTTATATCGTGATGACATTAATGTACAACACTGCTATTATATTGGCTTGAAAAAAGTATTCTTGGCAGAAGCCTATGAATGGGTGGACGGAACTCGACTGGGGCAGGGGGACTTTAAAGGGTGGTCAAGCAATCCCGGGCTTGGCGATTGTATTTGTCTGCCCAATGGCATTAAATATGATAATTTTCTATGGGACAGGGATACTTGCGATGCAAACCAAATGCCATGGAAGTATTTTTATATTTGTGAAGAAAGGGTGGATTATTAAATTCTTATGTATCACTGATAATACCTGAACACTTAATATTTAAAGAATTACTTATATCGTGGAAACCGAAAACTTAACCCTTGGATGGTCACTAGTCATCTTCACTTTTGCAATACTTGTTGAACAATTTTAGTTTTAGTCAGTTATGATGACAGTAACATGAATTCGTGCATTCGCAAATCTATATACATGAATTTTCAGAAATAAAAGAATTTAAACCTCAATAAATATGATGTAATTTGTGTTTTTCTATAAAAGTTGAAATTTAAAATGTAGTGCCAAAATGCGCAATAGTAAGCCAAATAAATGGTGGCTTGCTCGAAATAATACATAGGTCCATCTGTAACATGTATAGAAAATGAAGTACCATTTATCTATTTTGCAATATTTAAAAAAAAATTTCATTCCAATTTGAAAAATCAAAAAACGAACGGTTTATTGAACATTTGGCGAGAACCATTCCCAATATTATTGTAACGAAATCTTCCGATATCTGATAACAAAACCAAAATTGCAAATCCTTTAATTTTGACAAAAGTCGTAAAAAATTGGTACTTGCAAAATTTCCAGGATAATTAAATTTACTTCACAAGTCGAAAATATTGCGAAAAACAAAAATTACGATCACTTTTATAAGGTAAGTCCAACTATAACATCGCATCCAACGAATGTGTACTGATACATGTATAGGGAATTAATACATGAATTTTCATCTTAAAAAATTAGCTTGGGCCATGCCAATATGGTGGAGTTTAATCTGAAAAGTATTAACCTTCAAGGAGAATTTTTCTATGATTATCCAAAATCAATGAGAGGGAAAACCTGTTGAGGTATTATATAAGGCAATTCATAAGAATGTTTCGATTCCCCATAAATCACTTAAATGCATCTACCTGATAATAATTAATAAAATCGATTTACATTAATTTCGTGTACATTTTGAATTCTATTTTACAGAAGTGGAGTGTCCTGGTGAACTGTGTTATAGGAACGATAAGCTGATAATTTACATCGTCAGAAATGGGAGCACAGTATGGTCAAAAGCCAAACTAATGTGTGAAGCCAAGAACCGAACGTTATTAATGATTAAAGATGAAGCAACCAACACATTTGTCAGAGATATCCTGGTAAATTTATATCGTGATAAAAAAGATTTACCGCACTGCTATTATATTGGTTTGAAAAAAGTATTCATGAAAGAAGCCTATCAATGGGTGGACGGAACCAGTCTGGGTGCGGGGGACTTTAAAGGGTGGTCAGACAATCCCGGGCTTGGCGACTGTGTTAATCTGCCCAATGGTAATGTATACGATTTTCTATGGGACAGAGATAGTTGTGACGCTATTCAAACGGACTGGCAATATTATTATATTTGTGAGGAACGTATGGATTTTTAAGTTTTTTTTGCAGCGTTAATAGCACATTAACACTTAATGATCGAAGAATTACTCAGATGTTGGAAACTTTCGACTATCCACAGACCCCGTCGTCTACACTTGTACTTGAAAAGCTAAACGCCAAATTAATCACTTAGCATACAAAACAGATTTAGGCTTAGCCATTTATGATACCAGTTGAAGTCACAAGAATTTGTCAATTCACAAATGCATTACTTAATGATCCAAGAGTGATGATTACTTTTATCGATGCAAATTTGTTATAGCTTAAGAGTGTTGTGCGAATCTTGAGAAATAAAAACAAAATGTCAGCATCGATATACATGATTCAATTTCTGTTTTGCAATAAATGAATGCACTTTAACAAAAATGTCAACTGCGGATGAGCATTATCAATGGTTTGTATACAGATTCTCAAATATGTTTCATTTCTTAGAAAAATACGTGCAGCAAATATTACGTAATTATTCAATACAATAGGTGAGGTTCAACCATGGTCAAGTAAATCCTTTTATTAAATTCAGCTATTTACGTAATTGTATATACAGTTAACTAGAGTAGCGAGAGAATTACAATACAATTTAAAGTTTTCATGCCATGGATACTACTAAGGCACAATTCTAAAATTATTATAGAAAAATGAGGCTCACTTAAAGTAATTGCTTTTTTGTCATCCTGTGAGTAATATTGTGTGAAACGTACATTTGTCATGTTTCTTAATAAGAGGTTCAGAAATTCAAATTATAAATATTGATTGGCATCGGGTACCTGAATGATTTTATACACGATAAAAACATGTACTTTAGGTTGAAATTAGAATTTCAGTTGAAGGTGAATATATGAGTCATTCATCATTTAAATGCATACAGTTTTTATCGGGTACTAAGCACAATTTTCTAAATAACAACGAACATAACACGACACATTAATATTAATGCTGTTGATAAACTGGGAGCTTAGTTTTAAACAATGGTAACTACATAGAATGTTTGTAATATTTCTGTACGTTTTTGTTCTGCTACCAATAATAAAATTGGCAACAAATTGAACAACAGTAACGACTAAATAATTACATTTAAGAATTAGGGTTGAAGAAATATTAAATTACACATGTAAATAATAAAATGATTTCCTTTCATTGGGTATTCGAAAAGATTGAACAATGCCCTATTCAAAAGTGGAAGTTTGCTAGCACTATGGTTATATTTATATATATGCACACGGAGCAAATTCCTCACAACATTTCGTTGCTTAGAACTTTGCGAAGAACATTCTTAAACTAGCTAAATGAATCAAAATTCATTGCCAAATATCGCGATGATTTTCCATTTCATTTTAGTCGTTATAACAGCTCAAATGGCTACTACTTTAAACTACGTTGAAAAATCTGCCGGTGAGAAAGAAGTTTACACTTTGTCAGAAATTATAGACGAAACCACTTTGATGACTTGCTCGATCACTTGCGCAAAAAACCAAAGCTGCAAATCTTTTAATTTCGACAAAAATGGTGCGAAAATCAGTACTTGCAAAATTTCCAGAGAGATTGAATCCACCTCACAAGTCGAAAATATTGAAAAAGACGAAAATAACGATCACATAGATGAGGTAGGTCCAACTACAATATTTTATCTGATTAGTCTGTAGTACTAAATACCACTATAGCGAATAACAAATTTCAAACTTAATATTTTAGCTTGGATCGTGCTATCCAAATCCTTGCATGTATGGTGGCATTTGTACCATGAAAAGTTCTGGGGAATTTTCCTGCGATTGTCCAAAACCAATGAGTGGAAAAACCTGTTCAGGTAATAAAAATGCTTACAAGTCGAGGTATCTAGACTAAACTCAGCGCGGTAAATAAAAGTGATAATATGCAATATATTTAACAGTTAATACAACACGATGATTTTGGGTTTTTTTACATTTTGTTGACATTGTTTTTTGTACATTGTGCATTTTATTTTACAGAAGTTGAGTGTCCTGGTGAATTGTGCTATAGGAACGATGAGTTGATAATTTACATCGTCAGAGATGGAAATCGACCATATTTAGAAGCAAAACAAAATTGCGAAGCCAAAAAGCGATCATTATTAATGATTAAAGATAAGAAAACCAACACATTTGTCCGTGATATACTTGTAGATTTATATCGTGATTACGTAGATCTAAAGCATTGCTATTTTATTGGATTGACAAAAGTACCTTTGGTAGAAGACTTTGAATGGGTGGACGGAACTCGTTTGGGGGAAGGGGATTTTAAAAGGTGGTCAAACAATCCCGGGGCGGGTGACTGTGTTTGTTTGCCCAATGGTATCGACTTTGATTTTCTATGGGATAGGGATGATTGCGATAATTCGAATCTGGCTTGGAAATATTTTTATATTTGTGAGGAACGAGTGGATTTTTAAATTTCCATTGATTCATTGATGGCACTTGAGCACTTAGTGTATAATGAGCACATGGGAAAATAATGTTTGAGAATTACTTAGATGCCAGAATATTAAATCTTTTCAACAAAATCGTCTAGTTGTAAAACTTAACGAAAAATTAACTGGTAAATTAGTTTAACTACTGTATTTGGATTTAGAAGTTAAGATGCTAGCTGAATAATTACAAGTATCCGTGCATTCACAAATATATTACTTATGCCATATATTGTTGTAGCTTAAATGTCTTGCGTGAAAATATGCATAAATAAAAATGATTTAATTCACTATAATAAAATGTGTATTGATTATGGACATTTTTAATAGGAACGTACAGAAAAATATCCTTAACATGTTCCAATTGAATATAAACGTGTAATCTGTTGTTTTAAGAGAAAATTATGTAATACCATCCTCAAGTGGTTGATATACGTAAAGTATCATCGAGATTCAAAGGGTATAACAGCCCAAGTTTTAAATTATACGATGCACAAATAAATAAATATATTTTATTCAGTGTCTAAATTAATTGTAGCTACTAATACTGTTTTAACAAGTGATTACCTTCAACCATGAATTCTGCTTTGTTAGCCTGTATTCTCTGCTGCGATGAAATGGTCATATTATTACATTTGTGCAACTTAGATGGATGTCCGTTTATTAATAGTAGGTCTGAAAATCTTGTATAAAAGTGTACGGGGAATTGTGAATATTACTTCAACGATTTTTATTATATATAGTTGGCACACTCTTGCCAGACGGTACATTTTCCTTAAAATCCTTCGAAGCTATTATTACTAACAATTTACAATATATAATAAAATGTCGGGAGTGAATAAAACTGACATGCCTGTTACACTTATGGGCAATTGATTTTTTTCATAATAAAGAGGATGACAAATTTTCCTTCTATCACAATGCTTAGGTAATTCTTGTATAATTTAATGACCTTTTAACGGTAGATTAAAGATGAGATTTAAAAAAAAATATGGTCTAAAGAATGACATTCCTTATTAATATTTCTTAAAACTCAAGAATTCGTTGTTACCATTGACCATAACTCATTGAAAATAAAAAAATGCATCACTTATATAATGACGTTTGTATCTTAAAACATGATTTAGAGAATGATGACTTTGTGCAACTTTATATAACATACATGTAATAACAGAAGAAAATATGATTTCCTTTATGATAAAATTGTTGGATTGTGCGTAAATGCTTATCAATTTATACAAAATATTACGACATGTGCCTATCGTGAGTTTCATCGAAGTGCAAAAATCTACAAACTGTGTTGGCGTACACAGAAACATGAGGTTCAATTGTTGTGTCCTAGTTTGACATGGGTCACGCTCTAGCAAAATAACATTAATTGATTTTACATAGGATGAAAATGTATACGTGAGATTGTAATTATGATATCAGTTTAATGTAAATTCGGGATACAATTACCATATGAATTTCTTTGGAATCTTGTCGTGTAACAAACAAAAATTTATAAAGAACATTATTTGATAACATTAAGTTACACTATCGATAAACTGTATAGTTTCAAACAATTGCAACTCCATTGAATGTAGCTTAGAATACTGTTCGCTATTTGTTCTGATATCAATTATAAAATGTCAAGCAAATTAAATCACAGTTATAACTAAACAAATATATGTAATAAGTAGTGTTGAATACATATTAAATTGCAACATGGTCTATTGTAGTACGACTTACTTTCAATGGACTTTGAAGAATGTAAAATTCATGATTACACGTTGCATAGTCACACAAGCAAACACTTTGTCACACTTTTTCGTTGCTTTAACCTTTGCAAGGCATAGCTGTAGACCAGCTATACGATGTATAGGAGCAATTCATTCCAAAATATGGCAATAATATTAATTTTCGTTCTAGATATTGTCACATCTCAAATGGCAATTACTTCAAACCGCTATGAAAAATTTGTCGGCGAGAAAGCAGTTTATAATTTTGGAAAAGTCATCCATGAAACCACTTTAATTAAATGCTCGATTGTCTGCACACAAAATGAGGACTGCAAATCTCTTAATTTTGCAAAAAGTGGTGAAAATGTGGGAACTTGCGAAATTTCCAAAGAAATGAGAAACGACCTCATTGTCGAGAAAAATGAACATTACGATCATTATTATACGGTACGTGAACTTTTTATATTTCAAGTAACTCTTTCCAGTGCAGCAATATTTCTCCCAAACACGAATATACAATGATTCAAGGCCGTATATATGGGGGGGGGGACATATTGGGGATAGATCCCCCCCCCCCCCGAAATGTGATCATATATACGGCCTTGCAATGATTGATATGAACTGGCAATTTCTCCACATTTTAAGCATTTCAAATCCCTCATGTCAATTGTAAATTTCATACGTATTAACACATAATATTAAAGAGTTTAAGAAAAGTAATTTCGATGGCGACCGAAATATGAACATGTAGTAGTTTTTCAATTAAGCTCCGTGTTTTGCACGTTTCAGATTGATCCATGTGGAAAAAATCCCTGCGAATACAGTGGTGAATGTCTTGTAGACGAATCTAACAAAGGTTTCCACTGCAACTGCCAGAAGCCAATGGGAGGGAAGACCTGTTCAGGTACAATTATACAACCTTTTTCTCGCCTCATATTCGTTATAATATTGGTGTCTTTAGTATAGTATTGTTTATCCAAAAAAATCTAACAACCTTTAGTTTCTTATCAGCATTTTTCAAAAAATGTTAGAAAATTAATCAGAAATGCGTTGCACATTAATGTAACAACAATATCTTATGCAAGGGAAAGTGTTTTGTTAAAATATACTTTACATAAAATTCGCAATCATCGAGCGTATATAAAACATATTTAACTATGCACTGGAACAATTAAATAATTATATAGGCTACTGCCGATACTTAATTGTACTTAATTTTACTTATAAATTTACAGAAGTGCAATGTGGGGGAAATCTTTGTTATCATCAGGACGATCTTGTCATTTATATATACAACAGTAAAGCCACTGCATGGAAAGATGCCAAAATTAACTGCGAAAAGGACGATATGACTTTGCTGATGATAAAGGACAAAAAAACGAACGATTTTGTTCGTGGTATTTTGTTGGAAATGTACGCTAACAAACCCGACGCCAAGGATTGCTATTTCATTGGTTTGAACAGACAAACTGCAAATGACCAAATGTACTGGGTTGATGGAACTAAGCTTGGAGATTTCCATCCATATGTGAATGTATCACTTAGTGGTTATTGCGTTTGTCTGCCAAGTACTAAAGATTTTGATTTCTATTGGGACATTGACGGATGCGACTCTGAGGAATATGGCTGGAAGTATTATTACATTTGCGGTAAAAAATTGTAATTGAACCATTTTTATACGATTCATTTGTGAATCGATTACGCACAAAGTTACACGAAAATGTAATATGATGGTTAGCTTTTATACACTTTTTTCACCAGTTGACGGAGTCTATTCAGGCTTTATTTGCATATATTTCAGTATAAAAACATGTCTGCACTTTGCAGATCAAGACAGATAATTCACATAGATTTATTTTTATTTACCTACTGCTAAGTATATGATTTCACGAATCTTATTTTAAATGGAATTAACTAAAAACAGAGTCCAATTATGTATGGACTTTGAACGTCTTCAACCTCAGTTTAATAATCTGGGTCAACCCAGCATGAATTAATTTAAAAAGCAAATAATAAATGTTTAGAATTTCAAAGTAGACATAGCCAAAACTCAGTCTGCCAAATCAGGCGGATTGGTTAATACGATACTATAAAATTGCCTAAGCTATGTATTTGAATTTTCAACATTGGCAATAATCAGTTCATTTACAAATATTTCACTATATAAGTTATGAGTGAGTGGCAAATGCATGCATAGATTCAATATTGTATTGACTTAAAGTATTGTGTGGACATGTAATTCGCGTTATGTAATCGCAGCTGTTCATCATTGTTTTTTGTGATAAAATACAGTAGAAGCATGTTTTACATGTATATTTGTTGCAATGTAACAGAACGTAACGCAATAAAATCGTTTGCAATCATGAATCGACAAGTTTGCAAATGGAAATGCGCAACAATTTATAGAATTTGAAAGCGAGCTGTCTCAGAAATAGTAGCGTTAATAAAATTCTAGTATGGTTTCAATTGTTTTTCTCCAGAAGCGGTTGTCACAATGTCTGCAACGAATACTATAGGACAACATTGTTATAAAACTGCTCGTAAAAAGCCCGTGAAGCAAAAATTCGTTCAACATGGTAAAATTCACTATAAGCATCCTACTTGCTCTGTATATTTTAGTCGTTAACACACATTTTTCGAAATGTGCATTCGCAAAATCGAACTATAAGGTATTTCCGTTGCAAACTAGCCTACATGGAAATTTGTAACAAGAACTTTTTTTTCTTTCACTTTTAAAAATGATGCAAATCGTCCAATTTTACAAAAGTTGGATTAATATAGATGAGCAAACTAAGGTAAGAACTTATTTTAAAATCTACTTATATGAGAAGTTATACACTATATTTTTTTATTATTGAATATACAATCGCATATTAGGACAAAATCAAATTTAAGCCTAAGGACTCGTGTATCGATAACCAATGCAAAAATTTTGGAAATGTATTCCAGTTGACAGATCTACAAATCAAGTCCACTATAAATGCAACTGTTTGTTTCACACGGGAGGAAAAACATGCACATGTACTGAAATAGTGGGAAATGTTATCTAAAAATAATTCATAAACCCAAAGTTGTATGTGTACTTAACTGCACGTGCCTGTACGTCCAGATAGTTTTTAAACATACAATGCCATTGTAAAGGAAACATTGATAGAAAGCATTTCTTATAAAAATGTATTTATGATTTGTATATAATTTCTGAATAAATTATGACATTCTGATTATGGTCATTTCAGGTTTTGCAGAATAATTTCAAAAAGACAACTAACCATAATGCAAAACTTATCATTTGAGCTCAAGAATATGATTGTTGCTTCAGAACTCTTATTACTTTTATTTGTATCATATTCTAATTCGGATAGATCATATTGTAGATAACGCAGCATGACTAAAATAAGTATAATTGCTTTGTTTGGAGCCTGACAATATTAATTTTGTAAAAAAGAATATTGGACAGCAAAAGCAAATTGGGAGAGTTTGGGAATGAACATGTTGATGCCGAAAACTGAAGAAGTCTTTAATTTCGATCAGAAGTAACATGTTAACCAAGTTGGACAAATACCGAAAAAGCAAGTTTGGTCCCTATCTCTAGGAGAATAACTATGAATCAAAGGCATGACTACTTTATAAGTGGGATGATGGCGCAAATTTAAAAAGCGCAGACTTTCAACCTTTGTCCAATACCGAAAATCAATAAGACGGTTTGTGTTGACATGGCCGATTCGCCTTTGCATAAATTCAAATGGCACAAATTGCTGTGCGATAGAACCGACTACTTTTCTCAGCAGCGAGTTTATTAAATTTGCGAAAAAAACTTATCAGTTTCAAGACGATTAAATGTACTTAAAATGTACAATAATTTTAACATATACTCGTTTCCTGCATACTTGTAATTAAAACCAAGGCCGTATATGTGATCACATTTCGGGGGGGGGGGGGGGGATGGGAAGGGGATAAAAAATTTCGGGGGGATATGGTCCAAAAATGGTGGAAAATTGGCGGATTCGGGTTGAAATTTTTATAATTATTGGATT
>JAQGAE010000970.1:0-27356 GCA_034696685.1 Julus scandinavius | reverse complement strand
AAAATATTTGTATATTTTCTCATTAATCGTAACTTTAAATAAAAACCATGTTTAAATTTATGTTTTAAAGTAAAAATAGTTCAAAATCACAGAAAAAAAAACACATTTGGACGAGTAAGCAGTAAAAATATGAAAGCTGCTGTAATTACGATTAATTTTAATCGTTTTTGTAATTTATACTCTGAATTTTAAATCGACGTGCTGAATTAAATACAATTAATCAATGTGGTGTTCTTTTTCTTGTAAAATTTGTCTGAATTTCGCGTGGACAACTGTACCCATTGCCATTTCCCACTGTACCCCGACATAGGGGCACAGTGGGACAGACTGCGCAACCAACTTTAATCTTTTATAGCAAACGAACTAGTAGCTCTAAAAGGATGGCAAAATGTATACAGATCCTGAATACTTGTATATTGCTGTGTCATTCTTTTAAAATGCTAAAAGTTATATATTTCTCCCAAAAATAAATGAATTCTAAAAAGTGTACCCACTGTGCCCAAGTCTCCCCTACTGTTGCTTCTTTTAAAATCTAAAGTTCCATAATTAGTATTTACTCTGAAATAAAATTTACAAAATCCATGGAAAGGTAATGCGAAATGTAATTTTCTTAAATATTACCCACAGCCCCTGAATCTAATCTGAAGCCGTTCAAAGCACAGCCGCTATCAGTGATTGCCTAACATTTTGGGGACAATTTTGAGATTAGATTCTTCTGAAATCTGGAAGTCAATGTACTTGACATACGTAATTGCCTGCATTAAGAATTTTCAAAAAACATCATACCGCAGTATAAACAAATTTCAATTTTAAAATATCCTTTCCAGCCCCTGATTGTCATATTCGCGGATAACACGGACGCTATCAGTGATTGCCTACGTTTAGGAGCAATACTTTTGATAAAAATCTTAAAAATCAATTTAATTACTTTCTAATTCGTCAATGCTTCATTAAAAAGAAATAACATGTCACAGCATCATAAAATATATTTTTTTAAAATCTTCTCCATCCCCATAAAAAATTGCAAAACAGCTGTTCCGAGCACGGAAGTTTTCAGTGATTGCCTACGTTCAAGGGGTAAAGTAATTTATTCATTAATACAAACCAACTGTAAAAAGAACTATTGGAAAAACATGAATAATTGCAACATGTACTATTTTTTAACAAGCCTGTTCATGTAGTGTCCTGCATACAAATGTCATTATTATTGCAAAGGTGGCGCACCGAATCTAGCGCAACGGAACTGCATATCGCGTCGTAAAGCAATTTAAATTAAGATCTAAAACTTCATTACAATTTTTATGCCCATCATTCCAGAAAATGTAAACGATGTCATTAAGCGGGATTAAAGCTACTTTTTGGCGGAAGGATGCAAATGTTAAGTCTCATACTGTGCTTGGTCCTTATGAAAAACGTTCCTTTCTCTTTTTCTGACAATTTTTCATCAAAGTTTAAAACCTTTTTTTTCTCTCTCTCTTCTTCGAACACTGCTACTTTCCAATCAATATGGTAATCTCGTTTACATGCATATTGCACAGCCAATACCTTTCAGCAATTTATTATTATTTTTTGTTGCTGTCTTTTCTCGTAGCACCACAAGGTTAGAGCATATGCATTGTAGGAGCGTACAACTTATCAATATTCTGCTCGGATGCTCTTCACGTATGGAAGAAAATGGAGGGCGGATGAGGTGATATGAGGGAGGGGGTAGTAGAAGGAGAGGGGTGAAAGCAAGGGCCTATATGTACGTAGCCTACGGTTTTTGTATCGCTTGATTTGCTGCCTTCATCCACCTGCCCTTCCGATACACTGTGGCTGTGATTGACGTCAAATAACGCCTGACTACTTGATTTTGAAATAAAAAACACTTAGGAAAAAAAGCCGAGAAAAGTAGGACGAAAAAGGGGCGAATGAAGGGCTAAAAAGATGGCAGGAGAATTAAGATGACAGATTTAACACGCTAGATAATGACTACTTCATTTTCTTAACTGGCAAGGCAATTGTCGCGCGGTTCACCACCAGAAAACAGCGGCGACAAAGTAAAAAAAAGCAATAAAAAAGAAACGCGTGAGATGATATTTCATTTCAAACATTTATAGAAACGAATATTTGGCAATTAAGTTGATTGCGTTTTTTTAAGTGAAGCAGTTTGTCAACTGTAAAAATATCAACCAAAGGTAAATTTGAAGTTAAATTAACGTCTACAAAATTGTAAATAGCGTAAAACATACATGGAAAACACATCAAAATAAAACTAGGGATCGTAAAACCAAACATGCCCTTATATGGATACATATCCACACATTATGCAAGTATGCTCATAAATAGTTGAATGTGTCCAATCCCTGTAATTCAATCCAGACTGTATGTGCCATTAAATTTTGAGAAATTAAGTAATCTAAGTCCAAGTTTTCTTATATACTTCAACATAAAATGCCATACATGTTTTCAGATATTAGACAATATCATACATGGGCATACATGTATTCGAAAACAGACCTTTATACGGTTATCACCCTGGAAAGCATGAATTTTGTTTAGAAAATGCTCTAAAAAAATATCCACAGGGTTGTGTGATTAACATGAAATTTGTGTCTTTCAAACATGCATAAATTTCAGAAAATTTGAATTAACTATGTTAAGAGAGTGAGAGATATATATATATATATATATATATATATATATATATATATGTATACAGCATGAAATAAAAAATGCTACAAGTTATAAAATATAAAATGTGTACATGTATTTGTAAAACATATTTAAATTTACAAAAACCCGAAGGGGCCAAATCCATATGTAATTTAAGTGCATGTACTAAAAATCACTCTTGTTATTAATTAAAATGGTGCATTAATAAGCTGGGATTCCACAAATATCCTAGCATCAGAAAAGGTTTTTCTATTGCATGCCATCAGTGCCATTTGAATTTTATTTCCAAACTAGTGATTCAATTCACGAAAATTGCAGCAAAAGTCAGAAATAAAATATGCGCCTGCCTTCAGGCAGACAAATGTTAAGTCAAAATAAAATAACCGTCCGTAAAAGCATTTTCCTCATCATCCAAAACTCGTACAGGGGGGAAAAAAACCTGGCTGAGCCATAAAATTGTATTTACTGGCAAACGTACACGGCTATGGTAAATAAAAATAAAATAGACGGAGATAGTGTTGGTTTCAAACTAGCTTAAATATGGCGAAAAAAATCGAAATAAAAATGTAGCTGCATGTATAGCATAAATACAGAAGGGAAACAAAACAATCGTATTTATATAGCTTATGCTTATGTTTTTCTTTTTCACAATATCTCGTCTGAGCAGGCAATGCAACGAAATCAATGGCTTCACACCTGTTACACTCGTTTTATAAAATCGACCATTTTTATGTATTTTTTTTTCTTCTTCTCTGAAGACGTTTGCTAGCTGGATGATACTAAACATAAACTATAAGCATATCGTAATAATGCGCTTTTCCAAGAGTCCTAAAGACGACAGTTGTGGCTCTTCCATCATTTTTCAGCGCTATCAAATGCACAAGTGCATTATGCACTTTTTACATACGTTGGTCTCAGCAGTATAAATTCTCTTGCAATGTGTCAGCGAGACACTTGCGAATATAACATAAGGTTACAAAATGGCTGCCAAGGTTGTTTTTTTTTTCTCGTTTTTTTCTATTTCAGCAAATAACGGAGAGTTTTAAGATTTAAAAAGAGGCGAAAGGATTTTTGAACCCATATCAAATGGGTCATCTAAACGTTACTCTTCATAGCTTAAAATGCGAAGGCACTAGACAAAACCGATGAAGAATCAGTAACACATTTGGTAAATATGTTGTTATTTTAAGTACGTTACGTTTCATATATATATATATATATATATATATATATATAACATGTGAGAATAAACACCAATTTTGCACTGCAAATTTACACTGCAAATGAAGACATCTTAAAAACTTTCCACGAGATAAGACAAAATGATGTTTTTTTTTCACTTTTTATCACCCAAAACCTGTTGGTCATTACAACAAACCGGTTTTCGGTAATAAAAACCCCCAAAAATGGAACCTGTTTCAATTATTTAGTTAGGGGGATTAAAAATTGTGTCTCACGTTTGATCACCCAAAACCTGTTGGTCATTACAACAAACAGGTTTTCAGTAATAAAATCTCCCAAAAATGGAACCTGTTTCAATTATTTAGTTGCGAGATTAAAATTCAGCAGTGTGAGAGGCCCCATTGAAACCAATGAGTGATTAAATAAACACTTGCTAAATAAAATCACCAGTGGGAGCCTAGCCTTAACAAATTTAACTTAAGTCAAGATGTTTCTTTTGAGTTTCTTTTGTTTGCTTGTTGACTTTTAACGTTGGCTTATTTCTGCAAGAAAGGCTTAACACCAACGTCAGGAGATGACCCTTTATCTCCTACTTTAGTGTTCGACTCGCATTTGATATTTTTAAGACATCCCATGCTTGTGGGACAAATATCGAGCGGATTACAAAACCGGAAAAAAACGGAAAAATGCCGAAGCTGAATTTTTGCTTGTCTGTGGATTATACAGCATAAAATATTTACGATAGAAAATTCTGGCAATCCGTAAGTACGACAAAATATTTAGAAAAATTAAAAATCAACGAAAATGGGTTTTTGAGCAGACGAAAAGGTACGCAATGTTGCTTTTATGATACACAAAATGCGGCCTTTCAGTGACATCGTGAGAACGGGTAAATGCCGACACAGCAAATGTCCTGATATTTCAGGATACCAGTGTCCTGACATTAGTGGCATCGTGAAAACTGGGCTTTACAGCATCCGAAATAGCCGCCACTTAGGGAATTTCTCCCATCCGTAAAAATTTCCACCGACCTCGACCGGGGAGCAAACCCCGCATCTTAGGATCGAAAGACAAGCACGTAATCCACTCAACTGCTGCAGACATAACATAAAAACTTTGGAAACAGTTATGAATAACTGGGTTTATGTAATTTTTTAACCCATTTATTTTTTTTTATTGATAATGTTATCTGTGTAAGACCAAGCACAACTTTGCTCGAGGTTTAGCGTATGAACAATATTATTAAAATAACTTGTTTTTAAAATTTTAAGAAGTAAACACTGTACTATTTCTCCAAAGATAATGTTATCCTTCAGGTAGTACGTATCCTAATTTTGCCTACGGTTCAGCGTATAAATAATATTACTAAAATAACTTGTTGTTAACGTGGTAACCAACACAACTCTGATTCTGTTCTTTAGAGGACAAACTTTCAAATGAAGCTTTCATTATTCACGCATTGGAGCATACATAAATTACTGTCGAAATTCAAATAAATTCATTAGTATTATTCGTTGCCTGGCTGCTTTTTACACACTGAATTCCAGAAAGTCACAGACATGAATTGTCAATATCGCTATAAATAATGGGTTAAAAGTTCAGCGCAGCAGAATAATAAGATGAAAAAACGTTTCTTCTTCAAATTAGGAGGACTATATTTTCGATGGCTGAACGCATGTATAAAAACATAGACAAGTAGCATAAGGGCATATTACAACAGGGTTTCTCTAATGACATCCCAGGAGGTTATCCCTGGCGAAATTAGCAACGACGAAACCTCTACATGTGCCCATTTCTTTTTTTTTGTTTCATCGTGCACATAGGCCATCGTTTCGGAAATCCTAACTCACTATAGGTCTATACATTCGTTACCGGAGCAACAACGAATTTTCGTATACCTAAAAACAAAATAGGTTTGCAGGCTGTGCAATTATTAGACATGGAGGGAGTCGCAGTGAATGCAAATCATACTTCTGTGCCTTTTGGTTTTGATGATCAAGGATGCCACATTTAATAAGGTTCCTACAAAAGTTCATGATGAATAATGACAAAATATCGATTACATTACGAAATGGCAAGGCAAAACCCGCTGATCAAAGCCGCTTCTGAAATACCCCAAAAACTCCACGATAACTTACATTTCCTGGCGAGCATTTGTCAATGCACGGAGAGATAAATGACAGCCAGCTAAAATGAAATTTAATTACGAAAAGAAGGCTTAGCGTTCACATAAGCAAACCGCTTTCTATATATTGTAATTGAAAACTAGACTATATATATAGTAGAGAGAGCGAGATATGCAGACTCCATTTAAGACTATTCAAAACGTCTTATTATGGTGATGTCAAATCCAATAAATGCTGACCGCAATAATGTTGTTCAGAAGTCATGTTTCATCAAAAATCTAATACATCCTTCGCTTGTTTTTCTTTTGGTAGCAAGATTGCTTCACAACCACATCAAGTACTAGGAGCTCATATTACATCTCTTAAGAAAACGGTGGAAAATGCCATATACACTATACCTTCTATTTTGACAAACGTATTTTTTAAAATCTCAACTTATATGAGGTGTTAATAAGGGTTTAAAACCACATCACCGACAGTACATTTTGCAGACTCCCATAATCTATCGCTGTGAGTCATAAAAACGTAGAACCCAATAAAAAAAATCACAACGTCGTGAAAAATATTTCGATTTACATGAAATTTGGCACTTTCATAGAACAATAGTGTAGGAACAAAAAACTTGTTCCGGACATGCGACAATTCACGGATTTTTTTCATTTTTCAACAAGATGGTGCGCCGGCTCACCGTGCTCGAGAAACAGTTGAACTGCACCAACCGGAAACGCCACAGTTCATCGAACCACAACCACTGGCCACCAAACAGTCCGGACGTGAATCCAGTGGACTACAAAATTTGGGAAGTTCTCCATGAAAAGGTTTACAAATCGAAGATTAATAATATCGAACACTCGAAACTACGAATTAAGAAAACTTTGAACTCGACCAGCATATAATCGATTCGTCAATCAAAGAATGGCGCGTTAGACTCCGGGCTTGTGTAAAGGTCACCGGAGAACATTTTGGGCACATTTTACAATTTATTTTTGTTCATACACTATTTTTCTATGTAAGTGCCAAATTTCATTTAAATCGAAGCACTTTTCACGGAGTTTTTTTTTTTTTTTGTTGGGTTCTACTTTTTAATGACTCACAGAGTAATTTTACTTTTGTGAGTATATCCGTTCCTAATCTAGCCTAAACGAAATTAGTAAAATAAGCGCTTATTGTAAATTTTAGTCCTCTTAAAGTTTTTTTTAGTCACGTTACATGATAATGTAAACATTTTATTTTCGATTGTTGCTCACCAGGTGAAGAGCAATTGCTCAAAAGCTTAAGCATGGATTTGTTCCTCGTTTTATAGGAATAAAGAAATTTCTCAACAATGCACTAAAACCAAACAGTAGTTGGTAAAGAGCAAAATCTCCACTTAGAGTTTTATGTACAACAACATAGGTATAATAAAACCGTTAATCCTTAAAGCGTGCACTAAAGTTGATGACATTAATTTATATTTGATTTAAATAGCATGGTTTCTCAAGAACGTGAAAAGTGCTCATCTGTGTTAAATTTAGCTAATATTATTTTTCGGCTAAACATTTTGCACAATAGTCACTCTACATAGTAGTTTTTAAGGTACAAATTTAAAAGCACAAGCAAAAATGAGAAACCATGCCATCACGCATGCGCACTTGAGCCTAATCTTTATTAAAGGTGATACGGTTTAATGTCCAATTTAAACCCTTCCATAATAACTTTCTTCGCTTCAATGTGGGACATTATAGAGCAAACCTTGAGTAGAAAAGCGTTTCAACCAGACTTTATACGCCTACATGAGTATAAAAACACATTTCGTTGTTAAAATGAAGGACGGTAAAAAATAAAAAAGAAGAAAAAAAGTATAAAAAAGGATTTTGGGCATTTCTGGGGTAGGCTATAGCTCAGAATATAAATTTTTTTTTTTAGTTTATTTTCACATTCTATCCCATTTTTTGGCTACATAAACGTCTGAATCCAAACACAAACCCTTCACACGTTTTCTTTTCTCCTTAAGATGCGCTTCTTTTTACCATTTTTTTTTAACTTCATGACCTTATTTCAAAAGAAGACAAAAACATACGACATTCATAATATCGAGTATTGAATCAAAATCTCACTCTTTTTGATATTAGATATTCAGTCCTGAATATGGAAAAGAGAAAATTTCTTGCGTCACAATTTTATATCGTGTTCAAATTTGAAATATGGAATGGAAATTATTTCATTGCGTGTGATCAAACTGTACATTTTCTGTAACGTAAGTATGACTTACAGGTAAAATAATTTTATATGGAAAGTGCATTTTTAGTATTTTTGGGAGGGAAAACTCAGCACGGGAATACAATGCGTGGAAACTAAAAGGACATTGCTACGCCATCCAAAATTTACGCCAGCTTAATTAAATTTTAGCTATTTTGCATAAAACGATGAAAGTGTGGTTAAAATGTCAAAAGTAAGCCGTTGTGTAGCGTGACAGTTGCCTAAGCTCGCTTTATATGCCATACACTCGAGGGTAGGATCTTGCTGCATCGTATAAGCCTCGAGTTTATATATTAATTAAGTTACTGCAGTCATGAAAATGGACTATTACATCTGCAAAATGTGCATTTAGGATGAAAATTACTAGTTGCAGCACTGGCACAACATGACCAAAAATCCTATCGTAACAATGCATCTGCCCTTACGAAAATATGTTTACCATTGTTTGAAAAATTTACATTTTACGACGTTTACATTGAATGTTTCTGCAGCATAAATTCAAAATAGAAAAAAATTTCAAATGAAAATAAATAAATTAAAAAAATAATATGAACATCAACTGATGTTTCAGAAAAAACTTGTTCCGGACATGCGATAAATCTAGGATTTTTTCATTTTTCAACAAGTCTCAAACATCGGATAATACATGTGGAATTGTATACATATTATTATTATTATACACACCATGTTATAATACAACTCATTCGTGGGTTACCCACGAATGAGTTCTGTGGTCAACAAACATTTGTAATTGTGCTCAATGAGTATAAGCTAATAAATAAATAAATATAATGTAAGCCACCGGATGGAAACTACACTGAGTCATAAAAACGTAGAACCCATGAAAAAAATCACAACTTCGTGAAAAATGCTTCGATTTAAATGAAATTTGGCACTTAGATGGAACAATAGTATAAGAACAAAAATGAATTATAAAATGTGCTGAAAATGCTCTCCGGTGGCCGTTACACAAGCCCGGAGTATAACGCGCCATTCTTTGATTGATGAATCGATTATACTACGTTGGTCGAGTTCATTCCAAGTTTTCTTATTCGTAGTTTCGAGTCTTCGACATTATTAATCTTCGATTTGTAAACCTTTTTCCTGGAGAACTCCCAAAATTTTGTAGTCCAATAGATCCAAGTCCGGACTGTTTGGTAGCCAGTGGTTGGATTCGATGAACTGTGGCGTTTCCGGTTGCAGCAGATTAACTGTTTCTCGAGAAAGTCTTGTTGAAAAATCAAAAAATTCGATATTTGTCACATGTCCGGAACATGTTTTTTGCTCCTACACTATTGTTTTGGCAAGTGCCAAATTTCATTTAAATCGAAGCATTTTTACGAAGTTGTTATTATTGGGTTCTACGTTTTTATGACTCACAGTGTATGGAATTGTATCCCATATGGATGGTAATTGTATACAATAATTAGATTAATTTTTACACAATTCTAATGTTCATATTATATTCTTAATAATGTTTTTTTTTAAAAAAAAACAGATTTGGACATCTGGAATATTTTTGTTTTTTATTACACTCACAAAAAAACAATGTGTTGCCCATAGTTTTTAAATTATTCGACGTTGCTTTCGGCACATTTTCTCCCCTCAACCAGGACGCAGCATTGTGTAGAACAGCATTATATTTTTTCGTCGGTTGAATATTGTTTGGTAAATTTAGCTTCTGGCTTTTATTATTCAGTTATCTTTTATCGTTGAAGAAGAAATTGCGCTGCAAACGCTATATACATTGTTATTAAAATTGTGAAATCCAATAGGCCTTACATTAGAAAAGGGTTTCTGCTTACCATTTTCATGTTTCTGATTTAAACAGTTCACTGGCTTGTATCCTAATTGAAATTGTAACCAATAACAGAGACGGTATAATTCCCCCCGAAGAGGCCAAAAATGTGAGGATATGAGTCTGTATGCCGACTTTATTAACGACATTGTTCATAAAACTAACAGCTTTTATCCTCGTCTATTTGACTTAACAACAACTATAATGCGCACGCACCTTGATAATGAATATGCTTATTACGTATTTCGTCCTAAGGCCACCGATCCCGAAAGGTTATTATATTTATTCAATTTGGCGGAAAAATATTAATTATCCACTAATATCTCGTGTATGCCATCTCCACTACTTAACGAGCTTGCCAGAATGTTAATGAACTTGAGCACGGGCATTACTTTGCCATTTTCGATGCAAAATATATACAAAATTAAGATTTATGCAAATATTTACCGAAATTGTGAAATATTTACCGAAATTGTGAAATGTTTACCGAAATTGTGAAATGTTTACCGAAATTGTGAAATGTTTACCGAAATTGTGAAATGTTTACCGAAATTGAGAAATGTTTACCGAAATTGTGAAATGTTTACCGAAATTGTGAAATATTTACCGAAATTGTGAAATATTTATTACTTATGTGGGCTGAGCAAAGTGTTATCGAAGTTTGCCATTGTAGCTGCTCTTAATAGATATCACTTAATAAAATGCTCGAAATTAAATTATATTTAATTTGTACATTATTTATTCCCAAATACATCCCCCAAGTACAAATGAAAGGCTTATTTCCACAATGTGATAAGCCAAACTTTTTCCAAAAATGACATTTTTACATTAAACTATATTTCCCAGTACTATTTCTAGCTATTTGGTTGTTTACCTTCTTAAATTTCTTCTAGATTGATTTACAATACATCTTGTTGCCCACATGAAAATCCCAAGTTTTTTACTAAAAACGTGATAAGCCACAAGCAAAGATGGCGTGTAATAATAACATGTTGCATCACGAGCATAAATTGTTTTATATTAGGGATATATTAGGAGAGAAAATGATAGTTTAAGTAAATTTTAAAATGATACAGACCAAGATGTGGATTACCACAAAGAATAAGAGGAATTGTCTCATTCAAGCTCAGTAAGTTAGGAATAAAATAATTTGTGGCTTATCAAGTTCTTGCAGTTTCCGTTTACCAAAAATCCTACAGGCAAAAATTATCATTAAAAATTATATAAGAATTTTAACATAAGCTGCAACTACGCAATACTCTACTGATACTGATAAGCGTACATCCCGTTTCTATTTTGAGAAAGATCCATTCGAAAATATAGTGTCCTAGTCATGTGCAGATTATTTTATTATTAAATGTGGCTTATCATAATAACATAATTTTGGGGTATTGATGCATTGTACTTTTTTTTACAATTTGTTTCTATCTATAAAAAACATTTGACAAATTATTTTTGCGCAAAATAATGATAAGCCACAAAAATGTTGGTATTGTAATAATAAAAAAATTGTAATAAATATTCTTCAGGGTTAAATTGACTTCTGAATGTTGGAAGGGGTGCCTATTATGTTTAAAATTGTTAATTGGATCCTCCATTAAAATTATAGAATTTTTAAAACTTAAAAATCGCTCTCCTGAGTAATTTGAAATGTGTAGCTTATCACATTGTTGCAATAAGCCCTTCATTTATCCCATAGTACATGAAATTATGAGTTACCTGATCACTAATAATTACATTTCAAAAGTTGTATATTTCTTATAGAATTATTTTAGTTGCATAATCTTAAACAATTTTTTTCTCATTAATTGGAATTTTTATTTTAAATAAAATATACAATCCCAAATATTAATCTAACAATAAATATTTAAAGAAGTCAGTTTTCATAACTGATATATTATTACATTTTTTTTCAAATGTTGACATTGTAGATTTTTAGATCAAACTAATATTAATTTCGAAATTTCATTTCCAAACTTTTGTAGGATGTTGTAGTTTTCTGTATTCCCCATTTGCGAAAAGGTGGACGCGGCCTAAATCCTTCGTAATGGGTGTATTATATTATTCATATCCGATTAAAGTGTCGGTGTGAGTGGGTCATCGGATATACCATTGATGTTATTACCCAGTAAAGCTCTGCTCGAAAGTGGTCTGTCATGCGAGGATTTCGTAGGAAATCTCGCTGGGGACAGTCTTACAATGTCCGCCATTTAAACTCCCTTATCCTCATCATGGACTTAAATTCAGGTCCCTTTGGGGCAGCCTTTTGCCTTTCTCCATAAACGAATTTCACTTATAATTTTACGGTGGCTTTCTGGTAAATTTCTACCTGATCTTCTAGCTAATAATAAATTAAAGCGAGTGTTAAGGGGAAGATAAACTCTTGCATGATTAAATTTAGAAAGTTGCGAGAAATGATGTTTGAAAATACATACGTGAATATTCGCAGAAAATATAGCTTTTACACGGCACACACGTAGAATATAGCACGATCATAGATATTTTATCTCATAAATATACATATAAATAAAATCATAAATGGAATAACTGATTTAAAAATAAACCAGTAATAAAATACTAACCTTGATAAAAAAAAGTAGTTTTCTACTGTTTACTCAGCAAATAAAAAAAAATTACTTAAAACTTATTTGAAAATATATTAATGTTATTTTTCTAAAATGTTATTTATATTAAATGTTATTTTTTTACTTTAAATCAATTTTTTTGGAAAATAATTTTTTTAACAGTTTTAAATCAGGACAATTGATATTTCAGTTATTTTTTTTCAAAATTATGCAAACACTGAATTTATGTATATTCTTATATTAAAACATTGCGAATTACCTTAAAATTTCTTCTTAAATATTTTGAAAGTTGTATCACCTGTTTGCAAAAATGACCTTTTGAACTGTTTAAAAACAGGACAATTTATATAAAAATAATTTTTTTAGTTATTTTTACAAAATAATGCACACCCAGTATTAGTGTATATCTATTTATTAAACAATACGAATTAACCAAAACTTTCACTATAAATTCACCTTAAAATGTATAGTAAAGTTATAAATGCAGTATCACTTTTTTTTTGAAAAATATCCTTTTGAACAGTTTTAAAACAGGAGAAATAAGTATAAAAACGATTTTATCAGGTACTATTTCAAAATCATACTCATACTGAATTAGTGAATTACCCTATAAGCGCCTATCCGGGTGGTCATCTCCAGCCATTGAAGAGACTCGCGCTGATGGGTCATTCTGGAATTGCCTCCGTTATGGTCATGCTTTAATTAAAGCCATCGAGCGGACAATTAAATGATGCCGTCTGATTAGAAGTCTATTGTGTTTGGGGTCTTGTCCGTTCGCAGGAAGCAAAGAGGAAGATGCAATTGTGATCCATGCACAATTGGTCACTAAGCTATGGAAAGATAGACGGACGGCTGCTGGTCATTTAAATGGGAGACTCGCTCGGCTGCTTTAATCAGGATCAAAATTTCTAATTGTTTGACCAGTGGATTCACTGGCATTTGACACGTTTCTCTCAGTGATTTAAAGGGGATGACACGCTGTCAAACAACACAAAGTGATACTGAAACATTCCAAAGTTTTCCACATCCACATTTATTTCTAAATAAACAAAATATCGTGAGTATACACTGTGAGTCATAAAAACGTAGAACCCAATAAAAAATACCAACCTCGTGAAAAATGCTTCGATTTAAATGAAATTTGGCATTTACATAAAACAATAGTGTAGGATCAAAAAACTTATACCGGACATGCGAGAAATCTCGGATTTTTTCCTTTTTCAACGCTCACCGTGCTCGAGAAACAGTTGCAACCGGAAACGCCACAATGCATCGAAACCAACCACTGGCCACCAAACAGTCCGGACTTGAATCCAGTGGACTACAAAATTTGGGGAGTTCTCCAGGAAAAAAAATTACAAATCGAAGATTAATAATATCGAAGACTCGAAACTACGAATTAAGAAAACTTGGTTTGAACTCGACCTGCATGCGTATAATCGATTCGTCAATCAAAGAATGGCGCGTTCGACTCCGGGCTTGTGTAAAGGCCACCGGAGAACATTTGATTACATTTTATAATTTTTATTTTATTCCTACACTATTGTTCTATGTAAGTGCCAAATTTCATTTAAATGAAAGCATTTTTCGCGAAGTTGTGATTTTTTATTGGGTTCTACTGTTTTATGACTCACAGTGTATATAGGGACGTGACCGAATGAAATAAAATATCGAAGGACCTTACATGGAAATACCAGGAATTGGAATAAAGTACGTGACGTCCATTCCAAATTTATCCTAAAGCGTTTTGTATTTTCATGTAAAGATTTGAAAAATCAATAAACCTTCTATTATGAAGGATGTATACTTAAGCCGGTTTAGAGAAAATTTGTTTACAGATTAAAAATATTACGACTGGACGATTCCATGGTAACATTGTGCGGTTTGGTTGGCATGGAAGCCTTCTCTAACACGAACATAAGACAAATGTAAAGTATCATCAAATGATGACTACCACTAAGATTAATCCATGCGTACTTATAAAATTGAGAAAAAATATAATTATACAGGCATACATTAATAACAAATTTCGTCATTTGTCAGATAAAGTAGTTTGTGATCAACATTAATCATCATTTACGCAATAACAACTCTAAAAATAATATCGATGTAAAGTGTCACCTCGGTTTACGAACTTAATCCGTTCCTTGACTCTGTTCGTGGACCGAAAACTTCGTGATCCGAATCAATTTTTCACATTGCAATTAATGTAAATCCAAATAATGCGTTCTTTATCCTAGACTTTTTTATCATGTTATGGCTTTATGTTTGGAAACACAATACAGAAAGGAAATAAATATAAGAGTAATATTAGAAGAAAGCAGTTTAATATATACATCCATGATTTCCAACATTATAGGAAATAAAGACACCCACGTGGTGTCGTCATGCTGACTTTGCTATGAATTAAGTTAATTCGCAGATTCTGTTTAAGAAATTTACTTTAACAAACATTGTTTCCATTAGGAACATTTGTATTACATATTATACTCTATTCTGTTGTTAATTCTATGATCTAAGTCTGAAATCGACGTCATCAATGGATTCTCATCCATTGCATCTGCAATTGACGTGGATAAAACAATTAAGAGACGAATTTTTTGCCATATTTGCAATGTAGGATATACATATCTTAGAAACAAATATCGATTTTAATTTAAAACCTTGGAAATTTTTACACATTTTTGATGTTTTTTATATTTAGTAAAACTTATCCGTAACAAAGAAGTTCTGCTGGAACTATAGTAAAACAATTGTAGAAACTCGGACCTTTGATCGGTGGTCCAGAGAAATGTGTTCGTGAACTGAAGCATCATTCGTAAAGCGGAACAACATGTGTTGTTCGTAAACCGATTTGTACGTAAACTGAGACGTTCGTAAACCGATTAAATAAATTGATTTTAATATGGAAGGAGAGAGATTGCTCGCTTTATATCTGAGACTAAAAATCAAAGAAAACTAAATTCTAGCACTTTGCTTAAATTATTAATAATTTTTTTAAATAAGTATACATTAATAATACAATACTTCATATAAAGCATATCGAATTAAGCTTGGCCTCGAACTAATAAGTGAGATTATTCTTCGATGCGTGAGCACATAGATATTAATTCTTCAAAGATAAATAACTGATAAAAATCCGCTATGTTTCAGAAAATTCGTTTCGTATTAATAGGCTGCACACGTAGGTCATTAATTGCAAAAACATTAAAATCTGTTTGGAGCAAACAGAGGGTTTCACTGGGTGGTTGTTTACCGAGATCTTGTTTACAGACAAACACATTCATATTTAATGTGAATCACGCGAGGATTTTATGAAGGAAATCGTGATTGAAAATAAGCTGACATCTTTCATAGATTAAATTTCGGATTACGATTGTGTTAAAACAAAATTACATTATGCATATTCTTTACACAAACATAATGAACACGATATACTTCTTGATGGTATTATATAACACGAAATTATAGAATCCTATTGACAAGTTTACATTTCACACATTACATTACATGTTAAAAAAGGGAATCTTTTAGAAAAATTCGTCTCAATGGCAATTTTATTAATAATGGTTTATTATTACAACCTTATTCAGGGTGAGGCTTAGTTCAGCACTTCTCGAATATCTTCAACATGGCAACATTTAGGTAAAATCTAATTTCACAACTGAATAGGAAACAATAATCTGCATATTTTTCTGTCCAGCATTAATGTCTTGCATGATTGCTGCCATTATAGAAAATACATGTCTACTAAACGTTTGCTATGGGGCCATTCCAAAAGGTTGTCCTCAAGAGAGGGGTGGATGGGGGAAGGGGGTCTGCTGTCACGTGGACACCATTGTTGCACCGTGGATGCCCTTGCCGATTCATCAAGCCACCAAAAACAATTCTCACCCCCACCCAATCCTCCCTCATTCAACTGTGAGTATCTTCGCAAACCCGACCCATTGAAAAGGATAGGGTTGTGATCCCCCTTAATCATAAAAATGTTGAGAAATTAGTAGTGAGGTGAGTGCCTAAAATTTATAGGATGGGCCATTTGTATGTTCCAACAAACTTTCTGGACACCCTAGTTTACAAAAAAAAATTAAGGACGTTCATGAGGGGGAGGGAATGGTTCTGGGCTAAAATAGACACTATGTGGAGAGGGGGTGAGGGGGAAAAGTCAATTTTTGGAGGAATTTCGGGGAAGTCCTTTTTGAATGTCTCCAAAGCGTATTTCAATGTTGTAGACGCACACATTGCACTAATAAAACGATGCTCTACAAGCGTTTAATTGGATTTTTCATCATATCTTTAACAGCTCAAATTTTAAAATCGACTAATTTGAGACGAACCCTAAAAAGTATGTTTCGAAGAAGCTTCACTTTTTCTGCCCGGATGTGCAATTGGAGGTTTTTTTGCGATAACTGAAGCATTCTTTGTTACAACGTTAGTCCTGGTATAAAATAAGTGGAAATTTGTTTCGTTAGTTGCCAGACTACGGTTTTAACAACTAGTTGGGTTTCGAGGGGTCTACTTATTCTAGCCTCATATGTTCAACCCATGTATTTATACGGTCTATTGTTGCTCGAGCAACCGAATGTGCTATCATTATGCACACACACTCGTATTATCTTATTGTTACAGCGTAAAAAAAAACTCTCCCCATGAAAATTTCACTTGATAAAATGTTTATCCGAGAGTAAATCAAGGGAAAAAATGCACTCTGCTCACACACGGAATCCACGACGATGTTGACTACTTTCCAGTCGTTTAGAAGCAGGAGTTTAGTGGGTTTGGGGAATATCTCATGGGATCTACAAAAGAGGGTTTAGTTGAAAAAATGCAAAGTGCTCTCTCCGTACATAGGGCTGTATTAAGCACAATGCAATGGCAGCCAGTTGGACTACATTTATAGACATTTTCGACTCGTGTAAGAATTTTACTTACATTCAAGAATGCGTGAAGTTTCATTTTTTTTTTTTTTTTTTTTTTTTTTGGGAAAAGCTTTGTTGCAAGGGGTTCAACTATTACTATCCGAAACCATTTCCTCACATTTTCTTTTCCTCGGCAAAAACCTCTCTAGAGAGTGCTTTCCAACTTTTGCCTGCCTATACACAATCGGGTTTGCTGAATGCTAAGATAGTCACCTCTTAATTCACTCGTTATGCGTTAGGGTGGCAAACAGTGCATAAAATAATGGCTGCACACCTGCGCACCTTAATAGCAACAACTTTTAACAACATCTTCAAGAATACGTTACCTACAAACATTCAAAGTTTGCGAGATTCAAGAGCGTTTCTAAAGCTCGTTCATGTTGATTTGGTTTGTTACAAACACGATATGGCATATGAATTTTCATGCTCAACGACCTTAACCAATTCCCATGTTACTAACTGGAATCTTAACATTTTTCCACAAATTACCATTTTAATAACATATTATTCAAATGATGATATGGATGGAAAAACGTATGCCTGACTAATTTGCGATCCTTTTATCATACACCCACACCTCGCTTTACGACCTAGATACGTTCTGGAAAAGTTGGTCATAAAGCGAAAAAACCGTATAACGAATCAATTCTTTCTGCATTGAGATTTTCATTTCCCCCCCTTCTTAATCGAAGTGAAACACATACGTTGTATTATTGTTAGCCAAATCCGACCTTGTTTGTGAAAATTGAGGGTAATTTACCACATTTTTTGGCCATTTTTTTCATTATAGCATTTTTTTTGGTCGTATAACGAAACATTGTTAACCGTAAATCGAAACAGTGCCATAATTAAAAAAGGCCGATATAGCGAAAGGCCGTATAGCGAGGTATAGGTGTATACAGCGTTAGTAAAAAGTATGTTCCTCCCCTCCCCCTCCCTCAAATTTTCTTAACAGGACAAAATTGAAAATTGTGATAAGGGGGAACAATGGGCTGCGCAATTTAATGGTGCAAAACTATTAAACCTACTTGAAGGATGCAAAATAGACATATGGTTTGATTTGGAAAGTTGTAGAGGAGGACGGTATCAGTCTAAAAATGCATTATTTAGAATTATAATGTCCTGTGAATTTACTTCAACTTTCTTGTGATAAACATTGATGCACTCCTGTACAGCTTCGAAGCATTCCTTTGAAAGGGGATTACAACCCTATCCATTTCAATGGGTAAATTTGCCACCACACTCACTGCCAAACAAAAAGAGATAAAATAAAAATTGTTTAAGATAGCTTGATAAACCAGCAAGGGCATTTCAATTGTTGTTTTTCACTTTAAAATAGTAGATTTTTTAATTAAATTATTATTTGAATTTTTGCACTCACACTTTGCCTATCTCATGCTGCCAGCAGGTGGCAGCATGTGCAAAATAAGGGACATTTTTCAAACTTGTTTATTAATTTTTTAAAAATCTACCATTTCAAAGTTAAAAACGACAATCAGATACCCTTGCTGATACGTCAAGCCACCCGAAACAATTCTCACCCCCACCCAAACCTCCCTCATTCAACTGTGAGTATCCATGCAAGCCCGACCCATTGAAAAGGATAGGGTTGTGATCCCTCTTGAAGCCACGTGACCCATTTCAAGGGAGAGAACATGCCCAAAGGCAGTTGTGTTTCTATTGATAACGTGTTCATGCATCTCTGAAAATAAACCACCATATTCAATAAATACATTTGCTTTGCTCGTATAGGACCCGAAGGCCCTTGAAATAAGTCACATTGCTTCACTTTATGCTTCGAAACTGTGCAGGGGTGCATCAAAGTTCATCAAAAGAAACTTGAAATTAATTCACAGAAGGACATTATAATACTACATTTGTAGACTGATACCGTCCTCTACAACTTTCAAAACAAAAATTATATGTCCATTTTGCATCCTTCAAGTACTTCCTGTGTTAAAGAGCTTGAAAACATGGTCAAAAGTCAAATACTTTTACACCGATACTGATTGAGTAGCTAACCCTTTGAGACTGGTGCCCCCATAAGGAGGCGCTACTGAGCCACACGTATGTGGCATTAAACATTCTAACTCGCCTACAACTTTTTAACTAACACTTAATAATTCCCCTCAATCCATTAGTGTATGCATAATCCTTGCTGCCCACCCAGATCCGCAGAATCCGGTTGTCCGACTTTTTGTTTTAATCCGTACCACCCCATTAACAGACATTTAGCAGATTTTATGGCCTCACATAACTGGGTACCTTCTCCCTTAAACCCCCAACCATCCCTCTATGGATGTAGATTCCCTACCCATTCTGAAGCTAGCTAAGGCTGTGCAGGCCGTGAACACATATGGAATATCCTCAACTTCATTTCCACATAAATCGCAGCCCTCCTCGACTCCTCTGATCTTCGTCATTCTCCTATTGGTTTCCAGAGAGCCAGCCCTAGCTCTGAAGAGCAAGGCGCTGCCATAAGAGTTATCATATATACACTCCCTGGCTATTTTAGGTTTTAGCCGGTGGAAAGAGAATACTCTTGTCTATCTCACCTTACCACCGTCTATATCACCATTAAATTGTGCACCCCATGGTTCCTATATGCTCCCCTTATCACAACTCCCCGCCATATTTGAAACTGGTAAAACACTGTATGAATTAACTGATATCTGATAAAATGCAGCACGCAAAAATTTCCAGTTTTATATGAAGTCATTGCGAATCAACCAAGCATACTTTATTTGGAGGCCTTAAGCAGTCCACGAAAGGCAGGTTACTTAGCTCCTTGGTTACTGCTCAGAGGAAATCTCTTGTTTGCTTAGATTTAAGTTTATAGAGATAATCCTATTAAAATCCATTCGCGCATTTAAATAGAGCCCATGAAAGCGCCAAGGCCTAGAAAAAAGATAAGGTAGGAAGATCCTCCCCGCTCATCTTTATCGATCGAAGAACCTAAGAATATCATGTCCATGATGCCTAACAATTTCTAGTAAAATATACAACCTGCCAATTTTATTGCCTTTATTTCCAGGAACTGATTATTCATTCATGATATGGAGTCTGCTCCCAAGAAATGATTTTTTTGAAATATGGGCACACACACACACCAGCTCTCCTCGCAGATGTATTTTCTTTTATAAAAGCACATAAAAGCCCCATTTTCATGCCAAAAACTTAACTAAGTCAGTTTACACTGGAAATTTCGTCCCCGAAATCGACTGAATATTCTATATCATATTGAAATTAACTCGGTTGCGAATGCAAGTTTACCTTCGGGAATCGAGGCAATTTGTTTTTATGCAGAATATATTTTTACTATATTTCCAGAAATCTCACAAAACTGAAATTTTAAGTATATATCTGCATGAAATCATAATACACAGAAGCCATAGAGCCCTACACTTATTTGGTTTTATCACGAAAGGTGCCATTCGTTTCCTGTTTTATTTTGATTTCGAAGATTTTTGTAATCTGACTAAACATTTCTGCAAAATCCTCGATAATACATCGACAAACATGCATCTTTTGATTTACAAATAAATACTGGATGCAATTTATCAACAAGTATTACTATTTAGGAAATATACGATGACATATTCCAGGTGATGAAGCTACATGTATATGGGGACATGCCAATAGATGGCATATACATATGGACATGTATATGTCATCTATAATCATGTTTGGGCCATGTTGAGCCTTTGAAGGGTTATATGAAACCATCTGTGAGTCATGTACAGTAGAACCTCGGTTTACGAACATCTCTGTTTACGAACAATTCGGTTTACGAACGCCACATGTTGTTTGGCTTTACGAACGATGCTTCATCTTACGAACACATTTCTCTGGACCGCCAATCACAGATCCGAGTTTTGGCAATTATTTTACTAGTTCCAGCAGAACATCTTTGTTAATAATAAGTTTTACTTACAGGTAACATCAAAAATGTTAGAATTTCCAAGGATTCAAATTAAAATCGATATTAGTTTAAGGATATCCTCAGTTGCAAATATGGCAAAAGTTCGTCTCTTGTTTTATTCACGCCAATTGCAGATGCAATGGATGACAATCCATTGATGACGTCGATTTAAGACTTAAATCATATAATTAACAACACAATAGAGTAGAATAATACAAATTTGCCTAATGGAAACAATGTTTGTTAAAGTAAATTTCTTAAACAGAATCTGCGAATGAACTTAATTCGCAGCAACATCAGCATGACGACATCACGTGGGTGTTTTATTTCCTATAATGTTGGAAATCATGGATGTATATATTAAACTACTTTCTTCTAATATTAATGTTATATTTATTTCCTTTCTGTATAATTTCCACACATAAGTCATAACATGTAAAAAAATGACTAGGACGAAGAACGAATTATTTGGATTTACATTAATTACAATAGCAAAAATTGATTCGGTTAGCGAACTTTTCGGTTTACGAACAGGGTCAAAGAACGAATTAAGTTCGTAAACCGAAGTTCCACTGCATATCCTGTTTAAGGTCATACATGATTTATTCTTAGACTTCCGAGTTTCCACAAATGGTCCACATGTCAGTAATGCCCATGCATGCACTTAGATGACCAGATATGCCAAAAATGTTGGTCTAGTATATAGAATGAGTTATACTGAATGCGTAAACAAACTGTAATGATAATTCGATATGCACTAGCATGTATTTTCATAGAATTTCGATGCAACATACGTAAATGTGAAGTCAAATAATCACACAAATCGCAGGGATAACAAAAATTGGCTACCCAGAACAAGTAAGAATTGCATTAAAAAGTTTTCAACACGAATCATACAAGAAGCTGTATAGAGTACGAAAAGTATTTTTTTTTTAAAAGCTCACCACATGATGCATTATTCGTGTGACAAGTTTTTCATTTTTATTTCACCTCAAGAGCACCACCCTTGGGTTGGCAATTTCCAATAAAAAATTAAATATTTTTGTGCTATCTTTCCGCCCCAAGAAAAGCGTTAGTATTTTTTAAGGGAAAAAACCGTCGGCTGCAATAGCTTGCCACGATGACATTTGAAGCCATGGATTTGTCTGCTTTCTGTCACTTCCTTTGTGAAAGTGTGCATCCATGCAACAGAGAGGATTTAAGAGTATCATCAGGGTCCACTACAGTGTGCGAAAATACTTTAAGGATAAAAACCCGTACAATGTTAAGCCTCCAAGGGATGGGCACTGAATTACGCCCACGACACAGGGCTTTAGCCGAAGAAATAACACGTTTTCACATTTCTCTCATTGTTTTCAACAGCAAAAAAACACGATGAGATCTAACGTTGAAGGTCTTAAATATTAAACCGAAAACGTCTTCTTCTCGATGAAAAACTGCCATATTGGATAGACAACAACTATTTCTAAAATACAAGCTGGAAACTGTGTGCAGAAAAACAACCACATTATGGAACATTTATGTTCGACATGTATCAAATTGGAGCAGCTGAAGGTATGTTAAAATATACTCGAACAGTACTTGTACAAGTAAATGGCATGACTTTTTTTCATAACGGCACACAACCTACGAAGATTTTTCTTGGCCAAATATAGTCTGGAGATGTTCGTGATTAAAAACGTGTTTCTAAAACCTACACGTATGTTTAGTTTGTCGCTTGCTACACATTTTTACTTCGAGAGTGAAATGTCCAAACACAATTGAAAGCTGTTTTTATGTATTTATAAACAATATAAACAAAATGCAAAATACATTTAGGAATATATGTAAAACTTTGAAACTTCAATATAATTATATTCAAAGCAACATTTTCAATTAAGTTTTATCAATTCCTAAAATCTAATATATATATATATTTAGCTAGATATTCGACTATTATTCGGCTCATTGTTCTAATGTATATTAGAAAGACTTAAATATATTAGAATAATGTAATTAACATGCTTTTCAGAAATTTCCATACAGTTAATTGAACTTAAGATTGTTAAGAAATTATAGCCCACATATAAGAATAAAACATTAATTACAACAAATATCTACTCTACATTTTAAAAATTAAAACACACCAGAATCACACTTATTTGTACTGTTTGGAAGTGGAGGTTAGTTAAGAGAAAGAGAGAGTCGGTTAATCCGGAGTTTATAAAAGAAATATTAATTACATACAGCATATTTATTTTAATATTTTTTTGATTGATCCCAACTGGCATATTTATAAAATTCATCCTTATTTTCGAAGTTGTTGTATGTGTTTATATTTCGTGATTCCTGTGGATAAAGTTTAGAGGAAAGTTCATTTTTATACCCTTTCAGAAATCGTCGGTTAATCAGAACAACCGGATAAGAGGATCGAATTTTTTTTAATTTAGGAGGTTTGAAAACATTCGTTAAATACATGTTGGTTTAATTAAATTGAAGAAGGGGTAAATACGATTTGAGAAATCCACTGTTACACACTTGTACAATAGAAAAGTTGGCAAGTGGATGATAGGTGAAGATCCTTCGGTCTGTGATAGGGGTGCCCAAGAACGGAGGTTTTGGCAGTTCGGATACATTGCCAGTGGTCAAAGATGGAAAGTCGCCAATAGTGAATTGAATGGAGTGCAAAATGAGTGCAAGAAAATAGAAATTGTATGGCAAAGGGGTTTCGAAGCCAAAGTTGCTTCCTCTCCGAATTCTCCCATGGGTTTAATTTAGAGATCCACTAACCAATTACGAGGAAAGACAATGGCCGAAGCCAATGTGATTGCCGTCCACTTCAATGGCCTCCAAGATGGACAAACAAATAGCAGTGCAAGTGACAAGTGCGACAGGGAATCGTCAAGCGAAATTACAAGAAATGAAATGGATTCAATAATGAGTTATACATGGGAAGAGGTTTGCCAGGGGAAAAAAAGTCCTATTGGACAGACTCGCTTTCACTCTAGAGACATTTGCAGAAATTGCGATTTTGGTGGATAGCCAGCAAATACAGAACACAAAAAAAACTGCTAGACGTTTGAAAATATAGCGCAAAACAATTTACACCTTTTACAGATAAGGTTGAAAGAACCTGGTCAATTCTGCATCAATGTTGCATAAGTCATTAACCGAGTTGTTTATATCAGCAACGCGAATTCACACTTGTATGACAATTAAATAATTAAGTATAAAATATTGAGTATTAATTAAGTATAATCAAGTGTATTGATTAAATAATTAAGTACTGGTAATTATTTCGCGTTTTAAGTGACCGAGTTTTTTACTTTAAGTTAAGTCGTTATAAATTACAATTCCAGGCGATACGAGCGCCCCAAACGGGCAGACAATTATAATTAATTTGGCTAAACTTTGGTTATTTTTTAACTACATGATACCAAACTTTTTAATATTTGCCCCCAAATATTAAAATCATGCGCTATAATATTTTTAACTTTGATACTTGATATTAGGACCAATAAATGTGCATGTCTTTTTAAGTTAAGGGCTAAAAAATTAGCCAATGAGCACTCAAGTGAGCATCGCTTTCAAATTAAACATTAACGTTTACAGCTGCATACAATAGTTGGCGTTACTCTCGAGAGATTTTATTAGCTCAATTTAAAACCCTTTATTTTTAAGGGGTTTTCCAGTCCATTTGATTGTCCTTTAGGTTGTTGTGGTACGCTGTTTCGTGTTTGGATTGCACCGATAAATCATCATTGACTGTATTGCGTGGAACCATATGTTGGTGACGTAACTTAAGTAAAAAAAACTAATTCATTTAGGGCTGGTTGCACCAATAAAGGTTAAGCTAAACTTAAGGTTAACCGTGAGTTAACTAGGAAAAGCATTGCACCAAAGGAAGTTAACAGTTGACCATTGGCTAACTTGAGGAAAACCAATGAGGTTAACCCTGAGGTTAACTCGTGGTTTTATATAACCTCAGGTTAGCTAACCTTTATTTAACCTATGTTGGTGCAACCGCCCCTTAAACGTGACATTAGGTAAGAAAGAGAGATTAAAACTATATATACAACTATAGTTGTTATTTTTATTTGATGATTTCGAATTTCGATTCAAGCTATCTTTAATTTTTATAAATCTGAAATTTCAAGAAATAATAAAATAACACTTGATTTTAATGTAATTTTGCAACAACACAATTGAAACATGTTACAATTAAGCAATCGAGACATTTGATTTAAGCTTTTAAAATTTAATATCAAATTGACACACCCGGGTGGAAAAGTTATATATGGACATGTGTGGACCATATATAGCCATGCATGTATGGGCCATATTTAATCCTAGATGGGCCATATTTAACCCTTGATAGGCCATATACAGCCACGTATGATACATATGTATATAGCCATGCATGGGCTATTCTTGGCATTTGAAGGGCTAAACAACGTCATGAATAGGTCATACTTGACCCTTGATGGACCAATATATAGACACTATGGTCTAGCCATATTTGAATGTAACCATATATGCCCTAACAATGCCCATATTTGGTTTTTTCCACCCAAACAGAATTGTTCATTAAGATTCTAGAAGACTTTCTCATTAGAAAAAAGTAAATAAATGGGACTGAATTATAAAAAAGTGTTATCTTATGAAAACATAACATATGAATATATTTAATCATTAAAAACAACATATTAACAGCCAAAATCAATATCCAGCATATTGTGCAAGGGCGTGTTTTATTAACGTTAATCATTTTTTGTCGATAATATATTTTCACATTTTCTCCAGATAAACCCGCCCTTATTTTCACTCTGTTTTCTGTTACAAAAGTCAATTTTTCTTAGGGTAATTATACCCGATTTCTAGTAGCCATTAAGCACTGATCGAGACATCCTCGGGAGCATCCAATTTCATTTTAATTAAAAACCCATTTAAATTTCCCAATTATATAAAAAAATACGCGATAATAAAACGAATAGAAGCAAACGTCATGCTGTTCTGCAGATCTTATAAACACGAAGCAAAACAATTACCAAGCTGAGAAAAAAATCACCAAAGAATAAAATGATGAAAAGGGGGGGAAAAAACGTCAAAAAAAAAAGGTAAAATGCGCAAAAAATAAACAAATTATAATTTTCAGGAAGTACTCGATTAACGTAATGAGAAAGCAGGGAAACAGAAAAGAGAAACGTTAACTGCCGTGAAATGTGCTACATTACAAAAGCAAAAACCGTAATTGGGCATGAACTTGTTTTGGGCATGAACAGATAAAGAAATATGCATCCAATTACAGGGTGTACAGTAAAACAAAAATATAGTGGGACCTCGGTTTACAACATTGAGGTGACTACTTTTCTTGAGTGTGATATTTTAAGCACCTTAGCTCGAGAAGCGTAAGGGAGGACGAAGAAGACCGTTTGTCGACTAAGCCTAAGATTATCAGAGTTCGACTTTCTTAAGGTCGAACTACAGTGATAATGCTTTTTGGAGATAACACGAGGGAAGGAGGCCTCAGAGAGTGATTCGAAGAGGTCTTACAGTTTTTGAGATGTAGAGTTAGAGCTGGAAAACAAATTAAAAGATTCTTTTTATAATCAAATCAAAGTCTTTTATTATGACAATTCAGTGACGTTTACAGGCGCAAACAAGAGCAGTCGCTCTTGCTGCCAATTCAATCAGTTAGTTGTCTCTCTGTCTAAGGTGGGGTTTTGGGAGTCCTTATATATGGTTTACTAGGATCCCACGTGACAGGAGGTACCCACCTAATGAAGCTGGTGGTCAAGGAGCATTGCTGGAGGTCGTTGGCTCCAGAATTAGCTTCCTGCCTTCGTAAAGGTGGGACTTCACCGCACCAAAAGCAAAAGCAGAGTTTTTGAAAACATGTTGAAAAAGCATTTTTTTCAAAACTTGCTTTAGTTTGTATGTTTGCATGCTTTT